>VURO01041579.1:4801-14955 GCA_015108175.1 Pelvicachromis taeniatus
TACATAATTGGTTCACCCGAAACCTTGGCTGATTGTGACCTGCACCCATTTTCACAACTTGGCTCTTGTGAATAGGCAGAGGATCATTAGGGGGTCCATTGTCCCTCTTGGGGGGAGGCACTCCCATAAGGCTTAAATCTGGGACTCTCCACCATTTGACTTTAGAACTGAAGAAGCTTCTCGGATGAGAGGTGAAACGTCTTCAAGCAACTTAAAGAAGTCCAGACGCCTTTTCTTTCCTAAGCCTCTTAGACTAAGATGACCTGGATGACTGAGAAACTTCACAGACATACTGAACACCTTCCTCTTTTTTAGCCACAGCTGTTTGAGTTTAAAAGTGAACCAGGGTTTGTCATTATTGTAACTCACCCTGATGCATGATGGCACAATGCTGTCCTCGCAGAAGTGGATATAGGAGGTGACAATGTCCGTAAACTCATCCAAGCTGTTAGAAGCAGCCCTCAATGTGTCCCAGTCTGTAGATTCTAAGCTCCTCCACAGCCTCGTTGCGCCACTGTTTTTTGCTCCTCATGACAGGTTTAGAGAGCTTCAGTCTCTGTCTGTACGTGGGGATCAGAAGGAGCATGACGTGGCCAGAAAGTCCGAGTGCAGCGCAAGGTATCGCGTGATAGGCCCCGCTAATCGTGCTGTAACAGTGGTCCAATGACCTCTCCTCTCTGGTCGGGCCACCATGACAATAATCATGGGAATGCGTTTAAACAGACATTACTGACATGTTTATGTGTAAATACATGTTAGCCACCTAGCTTAATCTTTTGAATGAATGTGAATAAAATAAAAGCTAATGATTGTTATTCAATTTCACTAATGACTAAAATATTTTTTTGTTCTCGCTTCAGGCTGAGGCCATACATGTCAACCCTTTGTACATCCTGATCCCTGCCACCCTGTGCACATCCTTCTCCTTCCTCCTGCCAGTGTCCAACCCTCCAGGTGCTGTGGTGTATGGCTATGGACACTTTACCACCCTAGATATGGTGAGTTCGGTAATAAGAAAACAGAAACACAAACTAAAAATAACTCTTTCACCAAATGTATGCTGATTCACAAAAATGTGATCATGTCTGCTGCAGGTGAAAGCTGGGCTTGGCGTCAACACGATTGGAGTCCTCGCTGTCCTGCTGGCCATGGCAACTTGGGGAGTTTCTTTGTTCTCGCTGGATACGTACCCTGACTGGGCACCGACCCTCCCCAGCTTCAACTCCACAACGCCTTAATGAGTGGTCCCGAGGCGTAGTTTTCAGTGGTCAGACTCGGAATCCTTAAAGAGACCCAAAAATGGAACATTAATACACAACATCTACATATACAGTATATTTTTTTAAAGAAGGTTTTAGTGTCAGAGTGCAGTTTGGATTTTTGATGGATATGATAATTTGAGAACTTTTACTGGGGATCATGAGTGTAACTGTAACCATGGTTACTCACCTCCACACGTACGCCATTTGAGAGGGAAAAAAGAGAGCGACCATCATGGAGCCTGACGTCACTCTGAGCAGCTGCATGATTTCATGTTTGCCCTGATCCTGGCTACAGGATAAAATGGATGTGTGACAGCGTGTAAGAAGTGTGTGCCTCTCTGATGTACTTATCTGTAACAGGAAACCCTTTGGAAGCACTGAGAGACTCTGATTCACCAACCTGAATTGTCTCTGAGACAGTTGCCAACTGCTGAACCTTGTTGGATTCAGGTTGTCGGACCAATCAGCACAGGCACTGATGTTGTTGGACCAGCGGCGTTAAATGTTGACTTACTCGAGGGCTCGTTTATTGGACCTGCCAGAGTGATGCTCGACTGTGATTGGTTGTTATGATCAAGTTAGTTAGGTCATAGTGTTGCAGATGTGACTTTACTCATGATAACCAGTGACAAACAGACACACAAATACACCTGCCCTTTAATAAAAGAATGTTTTACAAGATTCAAAAACCACCTGGGGTTTGAACCCAGACCTCCAGGGCTAATGACATCGGATGCAAAGGGTTCTGAGGAGACTCAGCTGCAGTGCAAGATGAATCCAGAGGAGAGCAGCATCATTATCAACTGTTCCACCCTAAAAACCTGAAATCTGTGTGGAAGAGCTGACCTGTGTGATGTGCAAAACAACACAAAACATTGTTTACCTTCCCCATTACTATGCTACTGTGCCACGTGTCTGTATGCGTGCGTGTGTTTTTAGTTTTAATAGCACATTGCAACATTCAAGCGTTAATCTAACACAATGACACCTTTATTTGTTACAGATTCAGCAGAAGTCACTCGCTGTGTGCACACGGCTGAGAAAAAGGAGCTAATTTCAGTGTATTTCTGCTTTGTTTCATAAAAACGGTGCCATTGAGGAGCAAAGAATTTTAGGACAGAGCCAAAATTTTAGCACTGCCATAACATCTTTGAGCCATCCACACAAAGTACCGATTATGCACTCTGATAACATCTCCCCCTCCTGAAAATAATCTTGCCTAGTTTTAACACAGCAATTTGTAGTAAATTATGTGTCACAGACTTTTTAATTCTCATTTCTGTGACTTATTTAAATATTCTCCACCTGAAAGTGAAATTCCTACAAATGCAAATGCCACAAGGCCAGCTGCCAAAATATTCCCGTTAACAGCTTTCAATCACAAAACCAACAACACTGAGCCTCTTTAACAAATCCAGCAGGTTTTTAAGGTCAAAAGAAGGAATTCGACTGCTGCAGGCGTCAGTAAATCTGGACCTACATGTTCCTTCCAACCTTTGCACTGAAGCAATAGTTTTCACAGGCTGTTCTCATTTATATGACCTCTATTAAATAACAGGGTCAGAACGTGCTGTGGTGAAGCACGCTAAGAGTTTTGTGGTCCATGTTCTGCACATTGTCATTACACATTGTCTCAGTGCACTGCTCTTCTCTTTTCCTTGTTTAAGTCCTTCACGTCACCCACTTTTCCTTGACCTCAATGACATTTTCATCAAAGTCAAAGAAAGCGGTTAGGAATAGGAGAAAGGAGAAACATTTGGAACGCACCCTCTGTCTCTGTGTTATGTTACTTCCTACTTGCTAGTATTGTTTGTCTCTCGTGTGTTGGATCTAGTTTTACTTCCTTTCAATTGTTATTCCTTGATTATTTGCACCTGTTTTTTTACCCACCTGTTCCCCTAATCAGCCTTTGTGTATTTATTGCTTCAGTTTGACCAAGAATAAAGGTTTGCTCTCCAGTTTGTATCAGTGTGCCTGTGGTGTCTGCATTTAGGCACCTTCTCCCAGCATATCGTGGCATGCCGAGCTTTTCCATCTCAATTACTTGAGGATTTATTACTTTCCTTTCACATAATAATAATAATAATAATAATAATAATAATAATAATAATAATAATAATAATAATAATAATCCATCACAACTGATGTTTACTCTACTTTCAATTTTACATCTTTCAGTTTGAATTAAACAGTATAAGTCGCTGCTCAAGTACAAATCAAAACCAAATCAAACTTTAAGAATATTACACAGTAGAAGAGCTGTAGCCTTTCAGAAGTTGATTGTGAATTAAAAGTTCTTGCATGAAAGAGTGTGGCTTTTTTTTTTTTGTTCTCTTAACAAAACAGAAAAAAACCTTTTTATACTCAAAACTATTAAATAAATAAATAAAACTTGAGTTTTATTGAAGACAGTGAAGCAGAATTTGGGGTTTTGCAAGTTTAAAGTTAACGTAAGTAAGTTTGTACTGTTTTTTACTGTTAAAGGGGTTTACACTTCTTACCAAAATGCATCGTCATGGAAACCTTTGCTGCTGACCTGTGCCTTTCTGGAACAAGTTATGTTCCAGATAAGAGAACAACAGGTGCAAAAGCAGAATCTGCTGACTGGTTCTTTAGACAATATTGTCATGTTTCCTGGAATATCCCCCGAACCTCAGTGGATGGCTAGGAGGAAGGTCTAAAGTTTACAGAGCATTTAATGATTTATTCTTTACCCGATGAGTATCAGTAAGAAATACAGATTCACTTTCAGTCTGCCCCCCCCCCCCGAGTATTAGGATTTATGACGGCCGATCATTGAACATTAAAAAAGTAAAGAAGAGATGTGAGCGTTGACATTGTATAGATCATTGTATCAATTGTATTGATCTGAGCAAAGTAAATAAATAGATGAAATTAAATAAATAATTATTAATAAGAATAAACAATGAAGGACATTAAATAAAGGAAATAAATAAATTATGTATAACACAAATTGGGGAAAGGTGTTCACAGGTTGTGTCCATGGACACCAATTGCCAAACTGATCTCGGTATCGGTGTTAAAAATCTGAAATGAGTCGACTTCTGCCAGCAATGTCGTAGCTACACTGTAGCACAGCTCCCTGATCAGTGTTTTCAAAAATCATGTAATAATTTTAGGGTTTGAAATTCTAACATTTCAGTTCCCTGTACACATATTTAATTTAAAATTTAAAAGTCCATACATGTGTACATTTGAATAAAATGGGGATTTTCTTGAACAAATGTTTTCACTCATACACACAATTTCATAAATCCTTGACAATCCTAAGATCCTGAAGGGCAGAGTTTGTCAGTTCCTACTCTTTAACCCCACTAATGACATGGAAACAAAGACACACACACACACAAAAAAATGCCTCTGCCTGGTTCCAAACTTCTTCACTTTTGCCACATTTAAAATTTGTTCTGCTCTTCAAAAATGAATAAATTAAGTCTGAGGAACATTCAGTCTAATTTCTTCCAATGAACACGCACAGCTTTCCAGGAATTAAGACAGTTAAGGTTCAAATACACATTTCACAAGTTCTTTGCCAGCAGAGACGCAAGCATGCCGGGTTATCGAATAACTCTGAGACCAACCCGAAGAAGATCTTGGATGACTGTGTTTATGATTTTAGGAATACGCAACTTGTTCTCGGGAAAGGTAACCAAATAACTGAGTAAACCCACTTCCAGGAATAAACCTCTATGAACTTCTATTGTAAAACATGCAACTCCATCATAAACTTTTCTGAATGCCAGAAATGGAGATCTTTACTCAAACCAAGAATTCTTGCCAAAAATCAGATCCTCTCTCAAGTGTTCAGCATTATGTATTAAACACTCAGCACTGATGGAAATGTGTTTTAAACCATAGTGAGGTTACAATTAATTCAAGTATAATGTTGTATAATCTATTATGAAACATGTTCTATGGTAAGTTCTCTGACCTATGACCTCTGTCATATACTTTCCTTGCTGCACTGTTGTTTGTAATAACATTTCAGTAGTGGAAATCTGGTCACAATGATTTTAATTGGCAATTTTTTTCCCCACAAATATTAAGATGTTGTGAGCTTAACAGCTGCAACACATTTAGGCTGGTAAACTTGCGCATGCTCTCTGATTTTGAGACTAGTCACAGCAAACATGCACCCTTGGGGCTCATGTAGCACCACTGTAGACAGACCCACACAAACCACAGTGGGCGGCTAATGTGGACCCCAGTACTGCTTAATAAAAAACAGTGGGTGATGTCATGATGTCCATCTTCCATAAACAGTCTTGGTTTCAGTGTTAAATTTTAACAGGTTCAGGTGACTGAGAGATTTATAGTGGTGCTTGGGATTTTATTTGAGTGAGACCATCACGACCACGGTCAGCCAGGAGCAGAGGCTTCACTTCCCGATTTCCATCATTACATCAAAACAGCACCTTTCGATCCTGAGGTGGCCAAGCTGCTGGGGGTGAGTAAACAGTGCTCGTAAACTCACTACCAGTCTAAAGTTTGGACAAACCTTCTCTTTTAATGTTTTTTCTTTATTTTCATGACTATTTACATTGTAGGTTCTAACTGAATGCATCAAAACTATGAATGAACACATGTGGAATTATGTAGTGAACAAAAAAGTGTGAAATATCCACCCTTTGCTTTGATTACTGCTTTTCTCACTCTTGGCATTCTCTTCATGAGGTCGTCACCTGCAATGGTTTTCCAACAGTCTTGAAGGAGTTACCAGAGATGCTGAGCACTTGTTGGCCCCTTCGGCTTCACTCTGTGCTCCATCTCATCCCAAACCATCTTCACTGGTTTGGGATGTGCTACTGATCGTGTAGAGGTAGGTTGAGTGCTGCACCAGGCCCTCTGGTGCAGCACTCCATCACCCTCCTTCTTGGTCAAATAGTCCTTACACAGCCTGGAGGTGTGTTTGGGGTCATTGTCCTGTTGATGTAGAGATGTGTCTGCTACTGGAACTCTGTGCAGCATTTATCTGGGCTCTAATCTGAGGTGTTGTTAACTTGCTATTTCTGAGACTGGTGAGTTGGATGAATTTATCCTCAGCAGCAGAGGTGAGTCTTGGTCTTCCTTTCCTGGGGTGGTCCTCGTGTGAGCCAGTTTCATCATAGCACTAGATGTTTTTGCGACTGCTCTTAGGACACGTTTCAAATTTTTGAAATTTCATGGACTGACTGACTTTCAGTTCTTAAAGTTATGATGGGCTGTTTTTTCTCTTAGCTGACTGGTTCTTGCCATAATATGAATTCTAACAGTTGTTAAGTAGAGCTGTCAGCTGTGACCAACCTGACATCTGCACAACACACCTGATGGTCCCAACCTCATTAAGAAGGCAAGAAATTCCACACATGAACCGTGACAGGCGCACCCGTGAGGTGAAACCATTTCAAGTGACTACATCATGAAGCTCACTGAGAGAAGGCCGAGGGTCTGCAATGATGTCAACAAAGCAAAGAGTGGCTACTCTAAGGAATCTAAATATAAAACATATTTATCATATATCTTGCTTCATATATTTGATGTCTCAATTGTGGTTTACTTTAGTGAAATTGGTGCCCATTGTGGTTACATGAGCTCCATGGACTTCATCCATGCATCATAGCTAGATCTTGTCCTCTAAAGAGGTTAAAAATCAATAAGCAGACTCATTAAAGAAGCAAAGATCCCCTTTCAGCTGCAGGTGAACTGCTTTCACTGTATATGTTTAACATCTCCGCTAATTGGACTCTTTTATCTAAGTAGTATGACCTTTAGGAGAATTTCCTAGACAGTTTTATCACGTAGATGTCTGTGCTCGGTACTCAAAGATGACTAAATTCAATTTCTAAATAAATCAATGAATACTTGGAGCAAACTGGTTGCATATAACCATAGTGCATTTCTGACAGTATGTTGTCATTATTCCAATTAATTGGACAAGATCTCCAAGACCACTGGCTGAAATGCAACACAAACTATGACAGAGCCTCCACCATGTTTTATGGATGACAGCAGACACTCACTGCTGTATCTCTTTCCTGACCTCCTCCATATATACTAACAGCAATTTGAAACAAAAACTTCATATTTAAAGTTGAGTCCAATTCTTGTATAATACACCGTACCTCAGCTTTTTCTACCCGTTTTCCTCCCATTCTGACGAGGCTTCAATGAACAGCAGGCCGAGCAACCTAAGTCAAGGTTCATTTCTTGAGTTAGGTGACTTTTTTTTAATGGTTGAATGATTCATAGGTCAGTGTTCAGTCTGTCATAGGTCAGAGTGGTTTAACGAACAAAGCAAACATTCCTCTGAAAATACTGAAGTACAAGGACTGGGCTGAAAAAGGGTGAAACAGCAGCCACTGTTCAAAAAAAAAAAAAAAAAAGCTTTGAAATGGAAAGGTCCACCTTTCCATTTCAAAGCTTTCAGTGATCTCAGGTCTGGCTCACTGAAAGCAAAATATGAGGAAATGAGGGTGACTTGAGACTTTTGCACAAAAGTCTCTTAATAACATTATAGTCTAACTCATAAAGTGAAGTGGTTTGGTGCACATTCCATCTGGAAAGTTTTTTTTACTATTTTCCTGAATTTTGTTTAGTCATTGGTCATGGGTCAAAGGCAACAGGCATAAACTCAGCTAAACTTTAATGGATCTTTGAGGGCTTCAAGATAACAAGTTAAAAGATACCAGAAGTTCTTGGAATTCTCACACTTATAGCCAGAGACAAGACAAATGTATCACTGACAGCAGGTGTCATGTCATGCTGATGCATGTTCTTTGGAGTAGAGATTAAGACTCACCTTTACACAATAAGATAATAATTTTCATGAAATCCAGGGTAAATGAAAGAGTACCGCCTGAACTGAAGGAGGAAAACCTTATGTTATTTGATCCAAACCATGTACAGATACAGTATTATATTACACACTAAAAGCAACTTAAGTCTATGTTTGTATAATTGTTATGCATACTTTATTCAAAATTATTTTCGATAAGTATCTTTACATGCTTTGTATTTTGGTTCTGATGTCAGAGAAATTTCTAATATTGTCCCTTTGAAGCACCATGCTTGAAATAAATGAAAAGCCTTGTAACATTAACGTCTAAACTTTGACTTAGCGCAGAGATAACCAGCGGTTACTAATGAGCTTTTGTGTCTTACTTAAGAAAAAACTGATATAAATATAAAATGAAGCCTCACATAGTTTGAGGACTTCCCTAATCTGGTTTCCAGCCTCTCAGTCCAGATCAACACTGTAAAAGATGTACGTAAACATCACAGTAAATAACTGTGAAATGGCAACGGTAAATGACCATTAAATTAAAAAGAGTAAATAATATGTATGTTAAATTACTGTAAATGAAGAAATGGTAAATTGCTTTTATTTTTACACTGCTAATATGTTCAAAATACAATCATTTACAGTAATATGGCACATTGTCTT
Organism: Pelvicachromis taeniatus; assembly: GCA_015108175.1. Classification (NCBI taxonomy): domain Eukaryota; kingdom Metazoa; phylum Chordata; class Actinopteri; order Cichliformes; family Cichlidae; genus Pelvicachromis; species Pelvicachromis taeniatus. Next base: position 13,508 of record VURO01041579.1, read on the forward strand.
GGAAAATAACAGTAAAAATTTGTAACATTATTTACAATTTATCACTCTATAATGTACATAATAACTTTGTATAAATGACAGTCTTTCCTGCTTTTTTTAATTTGAATTTACAATTTACAACTGTATATTAATCACCAAAAACATACTGTACTTTTCACTGTAAAAAAATGTCAAAACATTATGAGAATTATTGTCAAAATTACGGTGAAAAAAAAAATAATAACACGCTAAGACTGCTTGATAAAACAGTATATCTTTATACTATATCTTATTAAATATGGTCACTTGTTACAAATAAAAAATATGTATATTCCTTTTAGTTCTACAGTCTTACCAAGTATAAAACACAACTATTTACAATGAAAAACTATTTTTGTGGTATAATTAATGCCAAAAGACCATCTTCTATTGTAGAACCAATTACCCTAAAAATAGCTAGTCCGTGCACTTTCAGTGATGCACATTTAAATTTATAGCTTAAAACTGTGTATCAATAACCCAAACAAATCATTTTTACAGATCTAAGATGTACATTTCCACAGATAAAAATTGTTATCTTTATCTATCCTGATCCTGTCACCATTAAACTGTGTGATATAAAGAAATAACAGAAATTTATAAGAAGTTTCAAAGCTATTATTTGTTTTGGAAAAATCTTTTGCCAATGTTGTCATTTACTGTGTGTGGGCAGAAATGGTGGACCCAAAAGTGCAGACTCATGGAGGTGAAAAGGTGAACTCAAACACAGCTTTATTGCTGGATGGCAAAAACAGAAAACTGGCTAAACTGAGAACACAAAACCTAAACTGAAAATACAAACAAACTAAGCAGGCAGACATAACACACAGCATGGGACGAGAGAGATTGCAACACAAACCAAAGAAAACACAGGGTTTAAATACACAGAGCGAACAATCAGGAAATGTGAGCCAGGAGGGAAACACAGCTGGGACAAATCAGGCCAAACAAGACAAGGGAAGCAAAAACAGACATACTGCACACAGGACAGGGACTATCAAAATAAGACAGGAAACAGACTGAACTCAAGACATGTAAGCTTAACCCTAGGGACTGGAGGAATGAAACAGAGACAAGAATGACAAAACACAAGACACGGCTAGACACTGAGGAAGGTAAACATAACTACTAACACCAAGGAATAAACAACTTAACATAAACCACACAGAATCTAAACTTAGAACAATCCTATAACCCATTACACAAAGAAAAGTAGAACATAACGAAAGAAACAAAATCAAAGAACCAAAAACACAAAACACTGGGTCGACGACCCAGGCACCCTGACAAATGTTCTCTGTATTTTGATATCATGTCATCATGAGACATGATGAGAAAATTCACATCATTTGGTGTGGCATGGGTATTTCATATATTTTTGTGATATAGGTTAATGGAGTGTTTTTTAACACAATTCAGAAAGCACAGAA
>VURO01041581.1:0-10113 GCA_015108175.1 Pelvicachromis taeniatus
TCTTGGAAGAAAACCTCTTGGAGTCTGCAAAAGACTTGAGACTGGGGCGGAGGTTCACCTTCCAGCAGGACAACGACCCTAAACATAAAGCCAGGGCAACAATGGAATGGTTTCAAACAAAACATATCCATGTGTTAGAATGGCCCAGTCAAAGTCCAGGTCTAAATCCAATCGAGAATCTGTGGCAAGATCTGAAAACTGCTGTTCACAAACGCTGTCCATCTAATCTGACTGAGCTGGAGCTGTTTTGAAGAAGAATGGGCAAGAATTTCAGTCTGTAGATGTGCAAAGCTGGTAGAGACAAACCCTAAAAGACTGGCAGCTGTAATTGCAGCAAAAGCTGGTTCTACAAAGTACTGACTCAGGGGGCTGAATAATTACGCACACCCCACTTTTCAGTTATTTATTTATAAAAAATGTTTGGAATCATGTATGATTTTGGTTCCACTTCTCACGTTTACACCACTTTGTATTGGTCTTTCATGTGGAATTCCAATAAAATTGATTCATGTTTGTGGCTGTAATGTGACAAAATGTGGAAAAGTTCAAGGGGGCCAAATACTTTTGCAAGCCACCTATGGCCACAGCTCGTGACCATAGGTGAGGGTAGGGACATAGATCAACCAGTAAATTGAGAGCTTCCCTTCGCTTTTCAGCTCAGTTAGTTTTGCCTTTTGTCTTCTGTTTAAAAAGAAGGCAATACAAAGGATTCTTTCTTTATTTTTCAGGTTTAAAAAAACTGTTTTGGTTAGAATTAACACAAAGTTATTAGCATTGAAAATTTAATTAACACTGAAATATGCTAAAATTATGAAGGCACTCAGTGACTGTCCTTCTGTGATTGGCTGCTGTGTTTTCTCTCCCAGCTCATTTTTGTATTTGTGTCTGCCAAGGGTCCTTTTGTTTTCTCGTGTTTGTCCTTGTGTGCGGCTTGTATCTGTATGTCTGCAAACTCACTCTGGTTCAGATTCTTGTAACTGTGGCCCCTCATTAGTCCCTAAAAAGGACATAATTGTTCTTGTTTTGTTCAGCACTGAGCCCTTGCCAAAGGATTCCCAAAATCCACCCCCACCTCTACATCTGTAATTTTTTGTCCATTCAGTCCAGTGACACTCCAGGTTGTCATCAGTCAGCAGTTGCTGCCGTGTGTCTCGTGTCTGGAGTCATTCTGCAGAGATGAGTTAAAGCAGAGACAGTATGTACACAGGCACAAAGAGAAGATTTAATGTGATGAGCTGTTGGTTGATTACACAACAGAAAAAATATCCTTTTTCACCTTTAATCTTCTGTGCCCCCTTTTATAGAATTAGTGGCAACTAAATAGGCCTTCATATGCTCATATGCTTCATGTGTCCTTTTTTATGCTGGGACTCCACTAAAGAGAAATAAAAAATTTTTTTTTTCCTGAAACAAGCTATTATACCTCCTGATTCCCTGAAAGCTTTGGAAAGGACCTCCTGCTTTTGAAAAGCACCGTGTGTACATTGTGGGCATGCCATGCCTGGGTAAATGACCCTATTGTTATGGACACGAGCAGGTAAAGAAAAACTCACCTAGGCTCTGTGACCACAACATGCAGAGAGAGGATGCCACACCCCAGATTCATATTATTTTATATTTGAAAGCAAACATAAACTAAGCTACAAGAGGCGTAAAAGGAATAAAAAGCAAATAGCCCCAAACATTTCCTCCCTGAACCAATTAAATGGTTAAAAACTACAAAATTAATAAAAGTTGTGAACAAAGGAAATGCAGTCTATCAAAACATATAAGCTTAACATGTAGCAACTGTCTGAGGAGATGAGGAAGGGGGTCAAAAGGAGGGAAGAGTCCGAGGAGAAGGAGAATAAAACATCAAAAACATCATAAACTTAGCAGTGTAAAGGATTTATTTTACGTCGATTAATATTATTTTAAAACATTTTTAATGAAAAGAAAGTAAATAAAAACCCAATCACTCCCTTTAAACTGATGTTATCAAAGTTTCTTATGTCTAGCATGAAGAGAAATGAAATCTGACAGTAAACATTGTGTAAAAAAAAACTTTTTAGCTAGCATCTCTGAGCTTTGCTGCTGGAAACCTGCACCCTGCCCTCTTGTATACACTACCCGACTTCATCTACCTTCATCAGTCCTACTTAATCGATGATGTAGGTGGGGGTTGATGTTAGACCACTGTGACAAAAAAATCATTTTAGCTCAAAATGTAAAATTAAAAGAAAAACCACAAATATAACTGAAAATGAAAGAAAGGTAAACTCAGAATGTCTTCTGTAGTTTTAGTCTTTATCAGTGTGGTGAAATTTGTCAACCAAACAAACAATTGGTGCAAATGTTTATTGAGAAATGTTAGCTTATGAACTCTGCCCCCAATAAATCAGATACACGTGCTTATAATCAGAAAGACTAAAAGCAACAGAGAAACCGATAGAAAATAAACTACATAAGGCCACCTCCTCCAAATCTTCTGTGGGGACTCACTAGCATGCCTTGGCCTGCCCAGGGCCTTCTCCCAGTCAAGCAGTTGAAACACCTCACCCAGGAGGTGTTTAGGAGGCATCCAAGCCAAGATGACGGAACCACCTCAAGTGACTCCTTTGATGTGGCGCTCTACTCCTGACTGAGAAGAACCTCCTTTTCACTGCTTGGATCCATGATGTCATTCTTTTGGACACTAAACACTGCTTGTATGAACGTAGATGGACCAGTAAATCTTCTCTCGCTCATGATAAGGATCCTAAGAGACATTTTAAAGGCCTCCTCTTTGGGGTTCAAGTCAATCTCAATTCACCTCTAAAAGCCTTGAATTCCAGTTCCAAAACCTGTTTAAAATTAACAAATATAAAACAATATATCTACAAATAGAATAAAATTTAATGAGAAGTATTTACTTTCTCAAACCTAAAAAACAATTTACAAAAGTTAATCTGCTTAACTACTTCTGAGCATTTAGCTCAACAGGTTTACAAAATGTACTTAGAGAATCACAAATAAAGTAATGTTTAGTGTATTGTAATAAGAAGAAGACATTTTATTTGTTGGAGCATTTTAAACACTCAGGGTCACCTTGCAACACAAAAAAGTATTAAAAAATAGGAATAATAAGTATGTAAACCAGGAGGGTTATAGCTGATATTCAGATGAAAACTGATGGATTTTCAGCTGCAATTTGAACTGTATCAAAGAGTCTAGCTGACAAAGTTGTAGTGGTAATGAGTTTCTGGACTTCTAAAAGCCACTTTGGGCTCCATTAATCTCTATCTCCAGTGGACAACCTAAGCGGATGTCGAGTAGTTGTGGTTTCCTTTGTGCTGCTAAAGGGTGCCTGTTAGCCAGCGGCTGGCTGTGGTGGAAGGGACTCTGTGGGTCTCTGATGAATGCCATTGTTGATATGGAACACCTGCCAGCCTTGAAACCAACCTCACTTTGACCCCACCCAGTAACACCACTACCACCACCAGCCTGTATTACTGTTTTCTACCTGTGGGTTGATGTCTAATTGTTGGCTCCAAACAGTGAATTAAAGAGAAAATGAACAAGAAAGACCAGTTGTTTAAAGAGCAGGTAACAAGAGGTCATAGCAATAGTTACGTGTGTGCAGGGGGATGTCCATAGTGTGTGTTCAGGTACAGTGCTTTTATGTAACCCCTATTTGTTCAGCCTTTGGTGTGGCATACCTCTATGTATTTACCATCAGTCCAGAATGACTAAGCAAACAAACAGCTTGTCTATTGATGAGCAGGAGCGTGGAATATGCCCGCTGTATTCATAAGAGAGAAAAAAGGACGGGGTAGCGAGAGAGAGAGCAAACTAAATCTGTCAAAGAGTCTATTATATGGTGTCCAAACAGAGAGTACCCTCTACAATGGCCTTATTAATGGCACGATGTCAAAGAGCGGCAGGGCAATAATAGCAAATGATTTTTCTTTGTAAGGTTATCTCTTGAGATCAGGTATTGCAGTAAAGCAGATGATTTGGACCTTTGGGAGCATATCAGGAGGATCTGCGGCAGGAGCTGATTGGTCGTAGGCGTGTGTGCATGAGTGTTTGTGTGTGCATGTGGAAAGCGTAAGTTGTGGTTTGTGGTGAGGCTGATGGCGTGCAGCCAGAGTCAGGAGTGTGGCCGCTACGTGCGTCTTTGTTTGTTTTCCTACCAGAGCAGTAACCCCCCCCCCCAGCACACACACACACACACACACAAACACAGTCTTTTTGGAGAAAGTGAGGGGGTGGAGTCATTTGTCCATGCAGGAACAACAGAGGCTGAAAGATAATGCTACCAAGTACCGTCACCTGTTTTTGCACTTATACCTAATTCTGCTACACTGTGTTTTGAATACTGGTCTATTTGACCCCAGCGTTTGTGAAATTGTGGGTGACCTTTAAAAATAACAGTTACATTTAAAATTCTTGCATTTCCAATTTGCAATTCCACCTCACTTTTTGTTTTCTTTTCTAAGCTAACTTCTTTACCTGCTAGTATAGAAAATCAGCAAAAGTTGGCATTGTGAAGGTGGTTTTTAAGCTCCATAAATGTTTTCCATGTATCCAGTGATACAATCGCCTGCCTGTAACTCAGTTTCTTGTTGTAATCTAGTCTTTCTGGACTGTGAGGGAATGGTGGGATACAGTTTCTCTTAAAAAAAGACTCACTACATATGCTACAGGCATCAGTGGATCCACTGAGTGAAATTTGGGGCTCAGTATTTAGTTGAGCAAAGGAGTTTTGAATGTTATCATTTCTTTTTTTAGATTTATATTTAGCCTTATTAGATTGCAAGAGTGGAATGATGGGAAGGAATAGTTAGAAAGTGGAAAGTGTTTGAACCTGTTTCAAAAAAAAGAACCACTATACAATAACCTAGAATGACATCAGAGACTCAGGACCATGTAAAAAGACTTGGAGCCATCACAAAGGGGCTAAAATTACCACAGAGACTCAGAACCATCATAAATGTACCTGCGAATATAACTCTGAACTCAGGTAGGTTTGTACAAGTACAGGTGAACGTTATTGCTGTTACACAACTTACTCATGCATTTGACTCTATATGTTCAGTATAGACTGCACCTCCTGCTGGTGTATTATAGTCCAGTTTTTAACCTTGATCTGATAAGACTTCTATCTTTTATGTGGAGGCTGTTGAGCACACATGACAAAGTTCTATATTATTGTGTAATGACACGCTTTGTCTGGTTCAAAGCTCATACCTCTCACCTGCTTACCTCGCAGGGTCTAATCACATTTACAGGATTTTCTAGGACTTCAGACGAAATCCGAAGTAAACCCATTTCTCAGATTTTATTCTGTCAAAACATTTTTATCTGTTTCTATATGAACGCACTTTGTTCTAAATCTACGCTCTTAATCACATATTTTAGCCCTGTATATGTGGGGCATGTTTCACCCTGACATCTTTCTCCTATTAAAAACGAGGTCACCTCCTTTCCGCTGCTGAATGTGACCTTTGTTGAAGAAATTATGGGGCACATCATACAGTGTGATGATGAGCAGAAACAAAAGTCTGGGATTAAGCGGGAAAGAGAGCAACAAACAAGTAGACACGTTACAAACACAATGAACCCCTCTGTGTGCCCATGTGTTATACATCACAGCCTTACATTGTTTTACAGAGGTGTTTTTGTTGTAGGTATGCACAAATTGTTTTTTGTTTTGCTGTTTGTTTTGCTGTTTTTCAATTATTGTCTGAAGACCAAGACCCAGTGGATATACTTTACCAAGTGGATCATCATGGCCTTGCCGTATTGGTCCATTTGAGTGACCTTATTATTTATTTTATTTTCAGTTATTACAGATGGGACAGACATGACTGGGGGATAGGAAAGGGAGAGAGAAAGAAAGGGAGGGAAAGAAAACCAGAGGGAAGAGGGACTGTCAAAAATCTGCTGGATCACCTGTTGAGAGAGAACAAAAAAAGAAGAAAACAAGCAAAAAGAGAGCAACACAATAAACACAACATCACAGCAATAACCTAGATAAGTGTAACTAACAGTAAATACTAAATATTGAATGTTATTGTGCAGCACACAAGACCGACAGCGCTTTGAGGTAGCAGCCACGAAAGATATACTTTGTGTCTGTGTGCACCCGTGTGTATACCTGTGTGCACACCTGTATGCGTGAGCTCGCTTGTATTCAAAAGGTTTCTCAATGTAATGATCTGCTAGAGGGTGTGGGGAGGCATAGCCTCGCCCCCCAGGGCATGAAGCAGGCATGGAGGAGATCCAGGCCCCAGACATCCAGAGGCCCCCAGAGCACAAGAACCCAAGGAGGACCGTCAAAGGGGCAACCGTGCCAGTTACTCAGGAAAGAGCTGAAGAGAGCCCCAGACGTGGAGTCACCCAGCAGCCGCAGCACAGAAGCCACAGGGGGCTGTAGTGACGTGCCCGCGGGCCCTGCCAGCCACACTAGAATGGAACGATCCTCAGGCCCAGAGACCCAAGGTCCGATGGCCCCCCCAACACCCCGGAAGGGGTCTGAATGAGCCCCACCAAGCAGCCGGTACATACCTGAGCACCCAACCCCAGACACCCAGAACCACCAACGCACCAACGTTTGAGGCCATCAGCAGGGAGTGTGGTGGGGGGAAATGGGCCCCCACACCTGGGAGGGCTTGAGATGTTCCCAGAGAGGTGGAGTATAAGACTCGACCTGACATATAGACACAGACAAACAGGCATACAGAGACACAAGCATACATTCCCACCCTCATGCACACATATACAAATACTCAGCACTTGCCCAACGTGAAGACAGACATAACGTGGACACTGTACACACACTCACACTCCCCGTTAAAAGTATGATGCTCAGAGTTGGGGGGAGATATTTCAGCCCTCCCAAATGCACTTTCAGAGCTTGTAACTCTGTTTCATTAATTTCGTTAAATATACTGAAATTAATGTAGAAAGATTTTTTTTATCTGATAGATCAGGTAGGAACATTTTGCAGATTTGTCTGATTTTACATGTATTTGTGTCTATAGTATTCTGTTCAGTTACAAGACAGGACCATTTTGGTGTTTCTATTCAACAAGTGAAAGCTAGGGAAAACATGTAACTAGCTTAGAATTTGGGGGAAAACTAATTAACATAGTACAAATTCTACCAAAGCATTAATTTAAAATAAAAGTACAACTCTTGCTGAATATTTCCAGCTCAGGGACAAAGTGTCCTTGTGCAACAGTGCAGGACGCCTGGTGATTAGATTATAATGTACCGGTACCCATTAAGAGCATAAGTTATTGATTATAGTAGATATTGAGACTCAGGAAGTGCAAAACACAGCCAAATCAAATGAATTTAGGAGCTCCTGAAAGTAGCTTTATTAATGGTTTATTAACAGTGTTAATATGCAGAGTAATTGCTAACTAAACTCTTTAAAATTCATGGCTCTCATTAGACTCAACCCTACTGTTGCTGCCAGCCTGAAGTAGGATTTATCAGAAACATGGCAAATATAAAGAAATTGGCGAGCTAGTGAAGCAGTTTATCTGCATACAAACACTTTTTGATTTATTTTTGTTGTTGATCGAGGGGCTTTGTCACTATTTAAAACAAAACTCCAGTGGTTTTAACTTTTTGAAGAGGAGGTCAGATAAATACCTTTTACTTTACCTCAATGCTTTCGATAACAAATATGATTAAAAAGACTTCGTCAACTCTGGAAAAGATGTATTCTTTCACTCCACCTGGATTCACTTCACTATGTTCAGTCCACCATGAATTATGACAGCATGACTTTTACTGCTGTTGTGTTGTCAACCTTTTTGCTGAGGAAAACAGATGCTGCTGGGGATGACTTGGTCATGGTGACTTTATTACATGTTTGTGTCCCTCATTACAGTCCATCTACTTCTAGTTGCACATGCGAGTGAAACATTTCATTGCCAAGTGCTGCACAAGCAGTGTTGACTTCCTGCCGTGTTTTCCACAGCACTAAGACAACCTCTGTATTTAGTACAGACTGCAAGAAACAAGCGAATAATTAATGAGGGTTGCATTAGCCAGTTTTCAGAACTGTGATTGCTGGAAACAGCATCAATATTTGCCACAGAGGGAAATATAAATCATGCACGGACTGATCCACAGTCAGTGGAGCACTCAGAAGTATTTTTCATCTGTCAGCTGCAGACGTTGGAACAATGTCCGAGGGTGTGTATTAAATTAGTTGTGACACGCGGCTGTGTGCTGGTGCAAGAGCAGTGACTCCACGAGAGAAAAGGAACAAAACAGAAAAACAAACGCCGGTAAAAGAGTGAACCTCCCTGCTCATCATCATCATCATGGCCCCATTCTTCCTCTCTCAATTGCAACTGAATCGCCTCTGTCTCATTACAGATTATGGCCTCAACAGAGTGACTCTCCTTTTTCTCTCGCCTTTCTCCACACAGTCCCTCTCTTGATTAACATTTTCTGCTAGGCTTCACACCAAAGGCACAACCTGTGCGCTTTAAAGGCAGGGTGAAAAAAAAGCCATCAAGCGCTGGAGTAGAATCAGATAAGGCTATCAGGCAGGAGGCTTTACTGCCTCGGCTTTGTCCCGCTCCTCCACCCGGCCTCGTTTCCTCCCTCAATCTCTCACTCCACTGCACCTTTTGTCCAGCTGATTCCCTGACGGTACGCTCCTCTCAGCCGGGGACCCCCCAACCTCCTCCAGCACCACTGGACTGTGAGCCTGAGCGCTGTAAACAGCAGCTGAAAGAGAAGGCGAGGCTGATGTTGAGGGTAAACCCACCACAAACAACTTAAACTCTCAGAACACGCCTCATTCAGCATGTTTCATAGAAACATGTGGAAAATAAACAAAATAAATTTTTCATCTGGTCACAGTACTCAGAGGACAGTTTGGCCCCAGATCTCATTTATGTGAACCATTGGCTCTGGTGAAAGCTGAGAAAAGTTTCTACCTGACACCATCAGAATCAAGTAATTTATTCATTTTAGTTTTTGTATAGTAACTTTAATATATGTATATGAAGGAAAACTTTACCTTCATACTATGAATATTTTCCTAAACACATTTAACACTTTAAGCCTTTTGAAAATGTAGTGTTGTTAATAACAGCGGGTCTTGATGTAAGGCCAAAATCTTGCTTTGTTACATAAAACTTCAGATGCATTAACATCATGGGATATAACAGACTTTCAGTAACAAAACAAGTAAGAAGAACATGTGAATTGTAGCCTAAGTTTCCTGTTGTGGAATAGCACCTCGTGTGGTCTTCTGCTGCTGGGGCCCATCTGTTTCAAGGTTGTGCTTTCAGAGATGCTCTTCTGCATACCTTGATGTAGCGAGTTTTGTTTTACGTACTTTAGCCTTCAACTCAAAGCAGTCTGGCCACTCTCCTGCGTCCTCTGACGTTTTCACCCTGAGAACTGTCGATATATACACTGAATATAATACATATTGTTCCGCCCCACCCTGAGCCTGGTTCTGCCGGAACTGTTCTTCCTGTTAAAAGGAATTTTTGTACTTCCTGCTGTCGCCAAGTGCTTGCTCAAACGGGGGTTGTCTGATGGTCTGGGTTTTTGCCGTGTGATTGTGGGGTCTTTAACTTACAGTATAAAGCACCATGAAGTGAATGATGTTGTAATTTGGTGCTATATAAATAAAACCTAATTGAATAGTGGAAAGAAATAAATAGTTTGAAAGTGATTTTATATTGAGTGCAATTTATTTGCCAAAAAGAGGGAAAAGTATTCAGTGGAGCTTCAATGTACCTTGTGGTTTGCTGTATTATCTGTGTTGTCATATATTTCTAGAGTAACGTTTCAATATATAGTCTAATGAAGTGCAACAAAAAAAGAGATCCTGCCTGACTAAATGATTGGAATTTTTTTTTTTTAAAAGCACCTTATACACACCTGGATAGTTTTTATTATTAGCGGTGTGTGTGTGTGTGTGTGTGTGTGTGTGTGTGTGTGTGTGTGTGTGTGTGTGTGTGTGTGTGTGTGTGTGTGTGTGTGTGTGTGTGCGCGTGTGCGCGCGTGTGACCTCATGTTGTCATTGTGGACTCACAGACGTCAGCACAGGTCAGCTGTTCACTCTCCTCCAGATGGTCAGTGAACCTCAGCCTCCTCAGAAAACAG
>VURO01041586.1:0-19466 GCA_015108175.1 Pelvicachromis taeniatus
TCTACGACCAGTGACATTTAAGCTGGACGCAGCGACCATCAAAGTGGGATTATTACACTGAATTGGAACTGTCGGCTAGCGAACCTGCTAACTGTGATTTTCTGGTCTTTTACGTCCTCTCCTGGGGAGTCGGGCGGAGAGACGTTTCGGGGAGCACCACTCGTGCACTGGACTACCACAGACAAGGAGACACTCAGGAGCAAAGGAGGAGCACATTGGGAACTGCATTATTTGTGAACTGTTGGAATACATTTTGGAGCACTGTAAGTAAACGCACTTTTCACCCCAGTCTAAAAACCGCGCCTGGGTCCTCTTTCCTTCTCACTTCCGTGACAATTCCATCTGAGAAGGGAATAAGAGCCGGTCTCCAATAACCGCCGGGCCGGCCGGATAATTTTTTGAATAAACGCCCGGGCTACTAAAGGAAGATATACGGTATGTTACAGAATTCCAGGGAAAATTCCCAAGAAATTAAATTACATACATAAAGTTAAAATCTTGGGCATAAAATCTGCCCCACGTGGTATTTGTCTTATCTGTTTATTCTGCTTTTTTTTTTCTTTTCAGTGGCGCTACTTTTTATTGTTCACAGTTCAGTTCCTAATTCACATCTTATTGTGATCCATAAAAACTGAAAGACACACTTATGTCCTCCGTTTATGATATCCACCGCTTTTGCGTATGATTTATACACCTGGTCGTGTAAGCTAATATGTCTCAGGAGGGAAATGTTATTCTTTTGAATGAAACCCTTGAAGCAGAAAAACTTTTTTTTTTTTTTAAGTGAGGCTGTATTTATTCAGCTGAATGAGCAATGAGCCAATGATGCAGCCAATTAAATGTGCTGAGAGTTACTTCAGGTACCCTACACTGTTAGGGAGGCTGAATGCTGGTTTGTTGAAATTTTGACATCCAAATTCTAAATAAATTGAACAGTGGTGATTAAAAAATCAGACGGCACTCAGACTCCTAGAATGAAATTGCTTAATGTCTGTCTACTCCATCCACTGTAACTCTAGTCTTTATTAAGGCCTTCAGGTTCTCTGAAGTCTAATTAATTATTGATAATCCAAAGACGGGCAATACAGCAACACCCAAATTGCAGACATCGTAAATGCAGACTTACCGTTTACACTGCAACCCGCTCTTCGTTCATTTAAATACAGCTAATTATCTTTATAGAAAAACCTAAGTTGGAATACTCAAAGTTTCCTTTTGTGCTTCTCAAATTGTTGAAAGTCTAAAACATATTTATATACTAGAAAGTTAGTTTAGTTGGGTTAGTTTAACTTTGTGTATAGTATTCATATCAAGAAAACATGTGCAAAGAAAAGCGTAAGTACTATCCCTGAAGATACTTACACTCCCGGTATGACATGTATAAAGACAACATAACATAATCTTAAATTTGACACACTATGCAAATACTACACCTGTACAGGAGTGGGTAGAAGTTGAACACTTAGCAAGGTCTACTTGTTTTTTGTTGTTTTTTTTAAGAGAGAAACCATTGGAAGTTATGGCATAAGATGAAAAGCAGCCTCAACTGATACTAACTGTTTTCAGGAACAAACCCTCACTGAGCATCCCAGTGTTACCTGCACTTCTTCCGCTTTTGGCCGCTCTCTTTAGGGGTCCACACAATGGATCCTCCATCCCACCCTAACCCTGTCAGCTACATCTTCAGCATCCTTTTCACGCTATGTCCACTACCTCGTCTGCACATGCCCAGTGTGTCCTCTATCAAAAGAGGTAATAAAAGGAAACACTGATGAACCTTTTCCTTTTTAGAGAATTCAGCCAGCTCTAATTATGACATCACTTAGATACGAATCTCCCTAAGCCCTACAGTGTGCGGCAGGGTGTGGCAGATGATAGATGTGGTAAAATCAGTGCATTGCCAGAAACCCTCAGCATCACTCACACGAGACCGCATGATTGCTGCCATTTAAGCCTATGCCATTATATTATCACTTCCATACTATTAAAAAATAAAACTAAGAAGTGTTTTCTAAAGGTGATCACATCTAAATCTGAGGTGGGTAGCAGCAATAAAACCTTAAAAATAGCTTAATACATTTTAAAGTAATAATAACGTTAGCTTTTTACTGGCCTAGAGGCAACAATATTGAGGCTCTAAAAGCAGGAAAGACGTGTTTACTGACTTCATAGTGACAGGTAGAGGTAGCACGTTGCGTGGGAAGCAGGCTTCTGAGAAACGCCGTAACTTGGCTCATATACATCAGAACACATGTGGGGAAGGGAGCGGGTTTAGTACACGCGATAGATTCTGAAGGGTGATAAGAAAGTGGCGAGCAGGTGCCCGATAACGTGGTGAGTCTTTTGTTTTGCAACGCTAAATTGCACTACCCATTACCCATGATGCTTTGTGTTTTATTTTGTAACCTGCATCTTGCGGGGGTTAGCATCCCCTCGCCAGACCAGACCCAAACATAGTGCCTGTATAAATTTAGATTGAGACGCTGTACCGGCCAGCAGTCCCTCACACAGCAGCTCGTGCCCGGAACAAACCATTTTCCTGCCGGTACACGGGGGTGGTCGCGGTATTAAGAAGTACTGGAAACGTAGAGGTAGGCAATGTCACGGTGAATTCTTGGACTTTTTTTTTTTTTTTAATGTGAAGTAATAAGCAAGCGTAACGACACATGTTCGGGGAAATAATTAGAGCCATTATTCGTTGAGCATCCCGAGTCTTAATCCCGCCTCTGGCGCTCAGGTCCCCAACGTTAGCTTAACCTCAGCATGGAGCTGTTACACGGAAGGCATTCGCTTCAAGGATATAACCGAAACTACGCATGTGTTGTTACATTGTCAGCGTTTCTACTTTTATTTTGGGTGCTATAAGCGTGCCAGTCACGGTGGGAGGTTAAAAAAAAAGAGAGAGAGCATACCCGGTGTGCTTGTTATATCAGTATTTGGTTGTCACATGGCCTTACAGCGAGCACTTTATGAAAGGAAGAGCGGTATCGAGGTTACGCAAAGAAAACGTAACAACGTTACAACACATTAGCTGGTGTAACCCTCCTTGCTTTTGCTGGGATTAAACACTTAAATCATGTCAAAGAAATGCCCTAAACTTTAGAGGCTCTACTTCAGTTAATAATACATGAAAGAATAATAAAGAGTATTAAAAAGGCTCTGGTAAGCGAACCACAATAGTCTGAATCCATCCATTTTCTCACATAACAAGGAGCAGAGTGTCTTACTGCTGCCGTAATAACTACATTAATTTACTAAAGGTCAAATTAGCAAGAGCTTTACAAGTCATTGGATGGAGTTAAGATAAAAGGTAGATATAATAACTGAATGTTGGATGTTCTTCACCTAAAACACCTTAATGTAGGAAGTAGTTCCCAGTTATGGTGAAATTGACACATTTAGTCGGGGGGAGAGTCCTGCAGTCCACAGATAAGGGACACACACCCACATTAGTTTGTCCTTGACACAAGCATCTTAGATAAGTGAGGCAGACAAACCAACTGCCAGCAGATACACTCGGCTTCTCGTCGGTCAGGCTTGGCTGCGAAGATGTGAGATCTTTCTTGTCCTCTTTTTTTATTTTCTGGTACGAACCAGTTGTGAGCTGTTATTTTCTTTCATCCTGATCTTTACGTTATCTTTTCTACCTTATTCAGGGGTGTGTTCGTATCACTGCCAGAACCTGTAATGCCTGATCAACTGCCTGCAAACCCAGCTGGGACGCTGCTAAACAAGTTCCCCCGGGGGAGCCTGCCGATGGGAAAAGAAGCTACCAAAGATGGCCTGCAAGCCAGAGGCCAGTGGGCCTCCAAGGCTGAGTTCCTCTTGGCCGTAGCAGGGCAGATCATCGGCCTGGGAAACGTCTGGAGGTTCCCTTACCTCTGCTACAAAAATGGAGGAGGTAAAGAGAGGAAGTAAAACTGACATTTTCCAAATTGTCTTTGTCTCTTTTTTCCCCTTGTCCTATTTTTCCAGTCTCATTCTCAGAATCATTGTGATGTGAAATTAAGATTAAGCTGGTCTGAATGTGTTTGGAGAAGGTCCTTAAAAGCCCTTATATGTTTGGCACAGGTGTGTTCTTTGTACCTTACCTGTTGTTCCTGGTGTTGTGCGGCATCCCCCTCTTCCTCCTGGAGACCTCACTGGGACAGTACACCAGCCTGGGAGGGGTCAGTGCCTGGAGGACTATGTGCCCATTATTTGGAGGTACTCTTATTTCCTTTTGTTTTATATAGTCAACACTCATATCAGCCAATATTTTTCTTATTTTCTCAATATTTATTTACGAGTTTGTGCTTGCACCTCTTTAAAATGGATGTGTGTTCGTCTTTTCTATCCAGGTATGTTTCTAGTGCAGTGGTAATGTGGTTCGGGTCATTGTAACCATGACAGATCCTCCACGGTGTTTTACTGTAGACACTCACTGTTGCACCTCTCTCTCCAACCTCTCCATACATGCTGGCAACGATTTTAACCAACATTTAGATTCAATCATTTTCACTCCAGTTCTTGTGTCATTTTTCCAGGAAACAGGAAGCCTGTTCTTCCTGTTTCCCTTCATTGAGAATGGCTTCATGACAGCCACTCTTCCACTGAGACCATTTCTGATTAGACATATGTGAAGAGTAGATGGATCAATTGAAGAGAAGAGCCAAATGCATCTCTCAGGTCCTTTTTCAGGCCTCTGCTGGATTTTTTTTTCTATTTCTTAAGGACATGACTTCAGATACTGTTTATCTGTTATACATTTTAGACCTGCCTCTTCTTCTTTTGTCCTCCACTTGTCCAGTTTCCTCAAGGACACACTGTACACCAAGCCAAGATATCTTGATGAATCACCTTGTTGGTATAACAATACCATATTACGACTGTCAGACTGTGCTATTTTTTTGTAGATCAAACTAAAGGAAGTGAGAACAAATAATGTGTTTTTGTGACAGGCTGCTAGTAACAAAGTGCTATAGATACCATTTAAATTTGTATCTTGCTAAGTTTAAGTCTGTTACATGTAGACACAACACTGGTTCATCCTCTGAATTTGGTGCCGTGTTAATGCTTGAATGATGGCTCGGTGTTAAGTGGCTTAAGAAACAGGTCGAAGATCTGGACTGAAAATGAGTGAAAAAGCAGCCAATGTCCAAGGAAAAACTTTGAAAGATCTTCAGAAAGCTTGGAGAACTATTAGTCAAGGCCACTTTAAAAAATTAACAGAAAGCCTGACTCCTTGGAACCAACATGTAAAGAAGTTGAGGTAGCTTTTGTACATTACTGTATTTCTGTTTTCCTCCTTGGCTTTTTTTTCTTCTTATTCTTCATCCATATTAGCACAAGCACTCAAAGCTTCCACATTAATACAAAACCTGTACAAACAGTGTGTCTTCAATCAGAAAATACCAGCTGTGTGCATGTGCAGTGGAGAGTGGAGCTCAGCTTGTGCTTTAAAACAGCTCAAGAGTGCAAAAGGCACCTCGTCCCCTGACGACCAAGAACAGCGTGCAGAGTGTCTTGTTTTCTTTGTATCTCGCTGTCCAAGAAAGGAGTTTCAGTTAAATATTAACCAAACACACAATCACAACCCAACAGTTCATCTTTCACCTTTAACACAGCAGTTGAAAATATCTCAAGACAGATGGTGTAAGGGATAGAGCAGCTCTATGTTATATGAAGGGACCCTGTGATGAGACTGCTCTCACCTGCAGGGTGTCACTTGGACACGTCACGTTTTTCAAGGCGTACGGTTAATCCTGTAAGGAGCCATACCTGAACTCTTTTCCTTTTACTCCATAACCTACCCAAGCAGATTTTAGTGCAGCTGCAAAAAAAAAGCAACAACAAAAAAAAATGCTGAACTGAACTGAAGGCTTTTGTCATTCACAGCTTCGTGTGCGCTGCATTGCCAGTTGACACCTTGTGGGTAATTTTGTGACAGCAGAGGCTTATTGCAAAACATAACAGTCATATATTTCTTTCTCAGATTTAGACTAGCCCTGAAGATGGTTCTGTGTTTGCTCAACACTTTAGCAGGGTGTGCAACTTTGGCATGCACGGGGGGAAAAAATCCAAAACAAAACAAAAAAATACTTAACCCGCCACACAGATTCCAAGCAGTAGTTAGCAAAGCAATGCAGCCCCGAGGTAACGACCGTGTTTTCAGAGAAAATGTGAAAGAAGCTGCTGAAAGAGACAAAGGGCGTGTAGACCGAGACAAGACCCAAACGCTCCAGTTACGCTTGTCATTCTCAGCTAATGCTAGTAGCGTGCTAGCTGCACCGCCTCTGAAATTGGTGTATGTGTTTGTGTGTGTCTGCGTATCTGTCAGTGGTGCTCTGTTTTTTTTCCCTCTTATTCAATGAAAAAATATTCTTGTCCCAGTATTTGCCACTCTGGCCCATATGGCCTGCAGATGCATGCGTACACACACACACACACACACACACACATCTGCATACACACTGTTTTTGTTGACAGCTAGCTGCACGAAGGCCATGTGTTTAACACTGGAATAAACTCCTGCACTTCCCCAGGCACATGCCCTCGTACTTATTGCAAACTTGCACAAAGAAAAGCTTCTGTTGGAATTCTTCGCTGGCTTGTGCAGTTAGTGTGCCCGTCGTCAGATGCGGGCCTGAATTTCATTAGCAGATACCACAGACAGCTATTTGTCTAGCCAAACAGCCTACACTTTGTAACCCACTCAGGGCCTCATAAGACTATCATTCATATATAATGAAGATGTACTCAGCGTGGGCTGCAAGTCGAGTGTCTGAGTAACGGGATGCTTTCATCTCAAACTCAAGTGACTTGGAACTGATAACAGAGGGTGTGTTCATGGATGCTTTGAAGTTCATTTATGCCACTCTTCATGCTCGCATAACTCACCACACGTGTCCGCTTGTCTTCTCTGCTACTTGCTGTGTCTCCTTAGGTCTCGGCTACGCTAGCCAGGTGATGATCCTGCACGGCTGTGTTTACTACATAGTGATCCTGGCCTGGGCTCTCTTATACCTGTCCTACAGCTTCCAGGCGGAGCTGCCGTGGTCGCACTGTAACAACACGTGGAACACAAGTCCGTAAAAACATGAAATCAGAAGTTGACGTGCAACTTGCAATTTGACGCTACCGTGCAAAAAACTTTAAGAGGCAAACGGGGATCTGTTGTGTATGTGTTCTCCTGCAGAGGCGTGTTTCTTATATGACTCCTACAACCAGACGGCCAACGTGAGCAGCCTGCCCGAGAACGCCACTTCCCCTGTCATGGAGTTTTGGGAGTGAGTGTAGCGTCTTCAGAGTATTGTTGATGAGGCTTGGAACAGTTTTGGTGCTAACAGCTGTTTTTCTAAGGCGGGAGGTGCTCCGCCTGTCCAGCACTTTGGATGGGCTCGGCCCCATCAGTTGGAAGCTGGCTCTGTGTCTGGCTGCCGTCTGGCTTATCTGCTACTTCTGCGTCTGGAAGGGAGTCAAGTCTACGGGGAAGGTGAGCAGTCGACACATCAGCTTCATCAGGTGCAATCTCTGTCTCGGCTACATGTCTGAGCTGCCACCATAGACAGTGTAAATGATAGATGAATCCATTTTTGTTATAAGATATGACGAGCGCACGCTCATTGGCTGGTGATTGACATCTTGATATGACCAAGATTTACAAAACAGATTTCTTTTTTTATTTAGCATGACCCAAAATGAGGGATTGAGCCCATAAGGTCAGCAGCAAAGGGCTCAGAGGTCATGTCAGAAAAGCGTTAATCTTCTATAGCACCAGAAAACTTTTAGGGAACAACACTGAATGCAAGTTTTCCATGTTTTATGCCATCTGTGGTTTCCAGGTGTTCACCCCCATCAGAGTGTTTGAGCTCATGCGAATGCTCCACTTCTTTTTCTAGTTTCAGTGTTCGGATTTTCAAGTCAGCATTTTGTGCCCACTTGAAGGATATCGTGAGAAACTGCTTTGACCTCTGTGTGAAAACAGTTTTTACACTCCCCCATATCCCCTGAGAGTTCAGAGCACAGGGTCAGATAAATATAGGTGTCACTGGAGGTGGTCGCCTCTCGGTAACTTTTTACATGGTGTGCAGCAGAGCCGATCCTTGCTCACTTGTCGAAAGCAGGGCTTCTCTGCTAAAACATGAAGAAACTAGGCCTATCCTGAATACGATGTCATGTACTTTATGTGCTATTTAAGAGTGAATATTTCTGGATATTGTCCAGCATGGGTGGGGGAAAGGGTTATAGTGAGTGGATTTTACAACTCCACCTGGCTGATTTTGGATGCATTTCTAAATCAAAGGGTTTTGTAGAAAGAAAGGTAAAAGCAGGAGAATGTGTGTGGCTTTTTCCCTCTTGCACAAGTTTCCAAAGGATCTAAGAAAGATCACTAAAACAAGCAAAAAAAAGTCATTAAATACCAAACGCCTACCTCATAAACAAAACATGCTTACATATAATTTAATGACACCAATTTATTAATAAAATTTTTACAAATATGTACAGCAGGAGCATTTTTATGATGACATAAAGTCTTTCAAAAAGAACCCAGAGGAGCGGTAAAGTCCGAAACATAATTCTCCTTTCATGTAGCAGATGAGAAACGAGGGCCACGACTCTGCAGTCACTTTGTCGGACTTATTTGCTGTGCCTCTGCCGCCGTCAGTCAACAGATTTTAAGACTCCAACTTTCCTCCTTGTAGTATTTTCTTTTTTAAAGAACATCACAGTCACATCCTCCCTGTTTGTCTCTGCGACCACATCCCTGCACGCTCTTGTGTACATTCTAGGTGGTGTACCTGACAGCCACCTTTCCATATGTAATGCTGTTTGTGCTGCTGGTGCGTGGTGCCACCCTGCCTGGAGCCACCCAGGGAATCATCTACTACCTCAAACCCAACGTTACCCGCCTGGCAGACCCACAGGTACAAAAACACAAACGCGCACTCGCTTTACGTGTCCGTAAACAGTGGCAGATTTTGAAAACGTCGGAGGACATTTTTCTAGTCGTTCTTACAGGTCGTACGGCAGCTCCTATAGGTAGGAGAGCTGCGCTGTCAGTTGAGTTGAGACAGTTTTAGCAGGAGATGCATGTAGTTTGCAATGTGACATCCGGTTTGTTGCTCTGTCCCACATTTTTATCACTTCACACAAAACTATGTGAAGAATTCATTAGATCTTACCGTTGCTGTGGATTTACGCTCTATAAATTCAGAAGCAACTTTTTTCGACTTCTTCACTGGTGTGAAAAAAGTGTTTGTTAATATCGTGTGCTTAAGCTTTGACAGCATCAGTATCTGTGTCATGTTACCTGTAAATTGTGTAATATAGAACATCTTGTATGTTGTACCTTTAACCCAAAAACAGCAGCCAAGGCTGATCAAGTATATCAGTCAGTTAGATATGAGCTTGTGGGCTAACATGTCCTTTCACTTTCTTATCTCGTTCTCTGTTTCTCTTTGTTTCTGTAGGTATGGATGGATGCAGGTACCCAAATATTTTTCTCTTATGGAATCTGCTTGGGAAGTCTCACAGCTCTGGGCAGTTACAACAAATACAACAATGACTGCTATAAGTGAGACACTATGTCACACACACACACACACACACATATATATATATATGCATACAACCACATAAAAACAGAGCTAGCCACACAGCTTCTCCTTCTTCCACTTGACTTCAGACAAACTGTAGTTGCTGAAATGTAAGATGTAAGCTCCCACTGGTCAGATGGCTTCCAGCAGGAATGGCTGGAATGGACAGAGAAAACACACTGATACAGCCACACCTTAAAGAAAAGCCCTCGCTGCCATGTTTCCCACACTGCAGGACTCCCACACACACACACACTCAGGAAGAGCCAAGCGCTTGACTCTTGGATTATATTTACAGAGAGCGATTCCTGAAGATTACTTAAAGAAGTTACAAGAAAACTGACTAAGAGTTCAGGTTCTGTGAAACAATTAAGATGGTCACATCAAATATCGACATTCAAACTCCCTTTTTGCCTCATATTCTGGATTTCCATGTGTATTTGCATGATTTTCCTGTTCAAATATAAAGAAATGAGGGGTGCCTCAAGACTTGAAATTCAAATGAGTTAACTCAAATTAATTTTGTGTGTATTTATGTATTTTTTCCAGGGACTCCTTTATGCTGTGCCTCCTGAACAGCGCCACCAGTTTCCTGGCAGGATTCGCCATCTTCTCGGTGCTGGGATTCATGGCTGAGGAACAGGGCGTGGACATAGGCACCGTAGCCCAATCAGGTGAGAGACTGTTTACTTTCAGGACACAGAACTGTCAGCAGAAGTCAGCAGACTTTGACTTTGTGGTGTTTTGCGCCACAGGGTAATTTAACTCTTAAATTAACTTTTAAAGCATAAGAAGAAGGAAGTGTGAAACAATCAGATGTGATAGTGATCTCAGACCAGATTTTATCAGTACTGCCGTACTGGGAAAAAGGGAAAGTGCTTCATTTTTCAATAATACAGAACGTGCGTTGACACTGTGCGCATAAATACACTAATGTCACCTGATTGAGTGCAAGTAAAGGTGCCTTTGCCCACAACACACTGGCACTTTATTGCACTCACTAGAGCACTAAATATCCTACAATAAAATAAAATGTAGGAATAGGACTAGATTTAACTATCGTAGACTGTATGGAGAGCATGTCTTTGCTTGATTTTTGTCTTTACCATTCGAATTTTAGCTCATGATTTCAAATTAGTTCAGTTTTATTTATATAGTGGGGAATCACAAGCACCAATCAACAAGATTTATATTGTTGATTGGTGCTTTATATTGTTAGCTAAAGATCTGACAATAATACAGAGAAAACCTCAGCAATCAGACAACCCACCCATGAATAAGCACTTGGCAAAAGTGGGAAGGAAAAACTCCCTTTTTAAAGGAAGAAACCTCCGCCAAAACTGAGCTCAGCTTCTGTGAGATAATGTGATAAGAATAGTAAAAATCTTCCAATATTTTCTGTCAGAAGAAACCCGTATTGTTTGTAATGTTTTCGGTTCGATGGTCTTCTCAGGACCCGGGCTTGCCTTCATCGCCTACCCGAGGGCTGTAGCAATGATGCCCGTACCCCAACTCTGGGCTGTCTGCTTCTTCCTCATGATCATCATGCTGGGATTGGACACACAGGTAGATGCAGACTAACAACCTCGACAAACTTTGAATTTCTCGGTTCAGTATCATGGAAACATATTGGCACGTGTGTCTCGTGCAGTTTGTGAGCCTGGAGGCCCTGATGACATCAGTGACTGACCTGTACCCTCACCTGATCAGACGAGGTCACCGCAGAGAGCTGCTGTTGCTGTTTGTCTGCATCGTCTGCTTCCTGGTTGGACTGGTCATGGTCACACCGGTAAGTCGCACCGGAGGATGGATGTGTTGTGTTGGAGAAGTACCCCGTTTTTAATGTTTTGTACTAAACAGCGGGGGGGGGGGGTTGTCTCTTCTGTGTGGTGCAGGGTGGTCTCTATGTGTTCCAGATCTACGACCATTTCTCCTGCAGTGGAGCCAGTCTGCTGCTTCTCTCCATCTTCCAGTCTCTGGCCATTGGCTGGGTCTACGGTACAAATCCCAACTCTAGCCTGCTGCTCGCCCTTTCTTCACTTATTTTCTGGCTTTTATCATTTTTTCCTCATGATTCTTTCCTCCAGTCTACAGTTCCCATTCCTTTTTCTCCTCTTCTCCCTTTTCCTTCCTTCCTCCTTTTCTTCCTCATCTATTCTGTTTTGTGTGCCGTTTTACTTCTTTCTTCCTTCTCATTTCCTTTCCTCGCTTCCTTTTCCATCTTTATCTTTCGTTTTAATTTGAATTTGAATCTTTTCCTTGTCTCCCCCTTTTTTTTCCTCGTCACACTGCTCTCTTTTTGATGCTACCCAAACGGCCTCTTCCAGTGTAACATTTCATAAACTAACCTTTCCCTTCTTCTTTTAAATACTTTTTTCAATGTTCTTACATTTCCTGCCATCCTCTTCTCTTGGTTCTTTCCTTTATCTTGTTTCCACTCTTTTTTTTTCATTCTCCCACTCCTCTCATTTACCTTCTCCTTTTAACCCTTTTCTTTTCTTTCCATTTTTTAGATTATTTTCCATTTTCTTTGATTTTCCTTCTCTCCACTCATTTTCCCTGCTTTGGTCTCCTCTCTTCTTATTTGATTTTTTATTTGATTTTCTTTAATGTAGCGCTAAATTAATGGAAAAATAGTGTCCGAGTCATTTCTACTAGTCTGAGTTTAATTAAATTCAGTTGGAGCTCAGGCAATGAGATTATACATAATATTAATCTGGTTGCTGTTATAAAGAAAATAAAAATAACTTTCATCACTAATGAATATAAGTCCTTAAATCTGATGAACACACACACACAGTCTCGCTGTCCACTTCCTCCCCTCCTCCAGCATTCCACTTAGAGGCAGTAGACAGTATATTAACATGGCTGCAGCTACCCACTGTTGTAGAGAGACTGGCTCTTAGCCAGGCCCCTGTCTGTCTCCTCCGGGCCCTAAATCAGCCTCCGGGCCCTGTCGCCTCTCAGTCTCAGTCTGCTGGCCCCAGGGAGCCCCCACTCCAGCCAGACATGGAGGTCTGAAGCATTCACAAAAACACTGTTTGTTTAAAAGTGCAGTGGAGGGAGTGTTTTATATGATGCACTAGTGTGGATTTTCCTCAGCTTCACCAGTATATCAGAAGATTACAACAAAATTCCACACAACTGCCCAGTAGGATAAAATAACATAATGGCTTTTCATATCTGAAAGGTCAAAGGTCATTCACCGTGACGTCAGCGTATGAGCAGGGACGGACTGTAAACAGCAGCTTGGCTGTTTGTCCTGTGCAGCGGTGATTTCAGTAATACTTTGTTTTTCTCTCTTTTTTTTTCCTCTTGTATTTTCCGCTCTAGCGGTGAATACCAGGAAGAAAAAATGTTTTCTAAGCACAGTTGGCCACCGCAGCCAAACCATGATGTGAAACTGAGCCACACTATGTTCTTGTTTTGGCCACAGGAGCAGAGCGTTTCAGCGCCAACATCAGGGATATGACCGGCTACAGCCCTCTTCCTTTTTTCAACCTGTGCTGGAAATACTTGACCCCGATCGTGTGCACTGTGAGTAACCTCCACCCGCTGACCTGCATCCAACTTTGTTATGAGCTGTTTGCCGTGAAATAGGATGTGCATTAGCACAGGTGTGGGATTTCAAACAGCTTCCACCTTCTGCCTCTCAGGGAAATATCAGGGTCCATCTGTGTGCCACTCGTCTCTGTCTATCAGTGAGTCTGGCTTTTTATTCCACCACCTCCAGAGCACAAAATGAATCATGAGCTCCGTTGGCAGGACTCAATAAGCACTGGATGCGAGCAATTTCCAAAAGGGTTGAAAAGCTGCCTGACGTGTAAATAGAAACTGAATGCAAATAATTTAAGGCTACAGTCAACTGAAATAGAAGAAAGACAACATTCTGCTTTTGAGTTTGATGCCAGCAACACATTTAAGAAAGCTGCAGCATGGGGCACATTACATAAAAAATACTTGTTTTTAGAAAATACTCTGTAAGTCTTTGGGAATTGACAAGACCAAAATGCTGCTGTGAACTGTTCACACCTTCCTTAGCCATATTTTTGTTTGCTGATGCTCCAGATGTTTTCAGTAGGTGACTGGTCTTGACGTTGGATCGGTCACTTTGACAATAACACTGTTTTACAGCTGTGCCAAAGTGTAATACGAGCAGAACGTGGCTTGATTTTTACTGCTGAAATAAGCAAGCCTTTCCTTGAATATGCAGCATGTGCTGCTACAAAACCTGCACAGTTGTGTGAACAAGAAGGATTTCATAGAGCTTTGTGCAGTCCTGTGGAAAACTGCTGCGTTTGGGATTATTGTCCTGTTATCTGACCCCAGTTCTGCCAGGATTGACCTGTTAAACAGCGTGTACAGGTTCATGGTCAACTCGATGACTGCAAGGTGTCCAGTCCTGTGGCTGAAAACAAACCCAAATCAACATCCCTCCACCACCGTGCTTGATAGTTGGTATGAGGTATTTGTGCTGATATGCTGTATATCTCCTTTCTCTGCATCGTAGTCAAGCGTCTCCACTTTGGTCTCGTCTGTCCAAAGGACACTGTTCCAGAAACCTTGTGGTTTTCACTCGGCTCCTACCTTCCCGGTTAATATCCACGGAAGCAGTAAGGGTGTGCTTCGTTTTTCACATGACCACATAGAGTCCTGTGAAAACTCTTTTCACATGACTGTATATGCACTTAAGCATTAACGGTGCCGTCAGTGGTACGATGGTTTAAACGACCCATTCTGTGTTCAGTAATGCGCTCGGTAACATCGTAGATGCTGAGGTCTGAATCGTGCTCTGGAAACGAGCTGAATGTTTTCTCCCCTCTTTAGGGTGCAGAGACCATCTTTGAATCAGCTCTGGTCCAAAGACTGCAGCATCGCCTCTCTTCTTTATGGAATTGTTTTGTTGCTGTTTGTTTGTCTGGATACTTTCTGAGGTTTAACTTGCAATGTTCAAGTATTTCTAAACCCATCAAGTGATTTCCTCTACAGAATTGTCTTGTTTTTAATGCAGTGCTGCCTTAAACCATAAAGATCACTGGTTTTCAGCCTTGTCATTGAGTCATTTAACGATAATGTGTTTGTTCTTTGAAATTTTATGCTGACAACCGTCTTTGTTTCTACATTTGTTAGGTTTAATATGGGCTTCAGCGTTTTGGAGATCACTGTGTTCTGGTTTGATCTGCATTTTACGACCTTTCCCAGGGTTGTTGTTTTTCTTTGCTTTTGGCTCGTAGTTGTCATTTAGTATAAAAATATAATCAGCAGCCGTTTTTAAATCAAACACATTATTGCATGTTTTTATTGTGCAGCAGAGGTGTTTTATTGCCTTTGGACAGAGCCAGACTCTTTCCTGGTCCCACATTTATTGAGAGCATTAGGAGCCATCTTATCGACCACATAACAGCGAATGAGCAAATAGCCACCTGTTCATCTACATCCAGCTGCGTTTAAAGGGCTCTCAGGGAGGGTTTTCATTGCTGCTGCAGTTTAACTGGGAAACACTGATTTACCATTTTTGGCTTAAAATGTGAAAAGCAAAAGTCTAAGCCTAGACCTTCAGTATTTACCCCGTCTTCCTTTCTCTCCTCTTCAGGCCACGTTTATTTTTTCTCTGGTGCGCTGGTCACCGCTGAGCCTGGGGAAAGGACTGGTCGCTCCAGTCTGGGCCACCACGCTGGGCTGGATCCTGACCCTCTCATCCGTTTCTCTGCTTCCCATCTGGGCCATCTACGCCCTGGTCACTACCCCGGGAACCCTGACACAGGTGATACCATATGTTTTTTCTGCTATTGGATGTGAAACTGTCTTGAGCCTTTAATGACGCTGACGCACAGTCAACTAACTGCAACCTTTCGATTCTGCAGCGCTTCCAAATTCTGTGCAGCCCCGTTGAAACCCCGTCACTGACCTTCCACCACCTCTCCGACCAGTCAGCGATCCCCTCCAGCCCCAGTTTGCCTCTCACCGAGAAGTCAAAGGAACCGTTAAAAGAAATCATCTAGGACAAGATTACCTGACAGACACTTGAGAACAATGTAAAAGTGGCTGCAGCTCGTCCAGTCGGGCGTGTGAGGCCGGAGGGTCAACTTTAGAGCTAATGCTGCTGGATACCAACACAGGGCCTGGATCCTCATCAGTCTGTACTTGTAGACTAAATATATTGTAATCAGCTCAAAAGGTGATCCTTCAATTATGGGCTTTTTGAAGGAATTCAGAGGACACCCACATCATCTGTAACAGCCTTCATTTACAGGAGCATTCATTTTCCACATGTTTAACTTCAGATGGTTCTTTTGAATTAGAGCAGTTAAAAAGTCCGTTAAAGTAAACAAAACTAAACGAGCTACCTGAACGCACCATCTAGCTGCTATTGGAAATGTTTCTTCAGGTTGGAGCTTTCTACAGAGGGTCCAGCCCTGATCTGGGACAGTTTGTTTAATCTTTTACACCAGACCCACATCCTGCCTGCCGGAGCTGGTTATTGTAAAACAGCACAACCTTCTGGCTTCGAATCATTTTATCTCTTTACCTGATTTTTTTTTTTTTGTTGTTGTTGTTGTCTCAGTTTAGTCACTTAATTGAGGACCATATAATTACACCTTCTGCTGCCTGTCTGCGCACAGGACGCAGCTAAGTAGTAGCACTGATGTTCCCTTTATTTGCCAGCAGTCATACATACATAGAGCTATACTCTCTATGAGAGCTTGAGAGATTACCGCTTGCGTTAGCATGACTGCTTTGCTTTGGAGACCACTAAAAGTGTGCATCGATTCGTTGGGGTGAAGGTATAAACTGAAATGACTCCATGAGTCAGACGTCTTATACAGTAATTTATAGGGATGGGTTTTTTTTTCTCATGCTTCACCCTCTCTGATGGTAATATCATAGCATTTGAATGGTTCGCTGTGCTGCTTTAAAAGCGCAGCGATCGGTTTTCATGCATCACACGTGTTTGTTGGTTAAAAAGTTAATTAATGTTGTTTTTGTTTTTTTTTGGTTTTTTGTTACTTCCTGTTGCAACTGCAGTTTTTATAAAGATTTGAGGCATTATTTAGACATATGTGCACTGTAGAGAAACATGCATACAGTCAAAGCGCGGTACTACAGTGCAGTGCTGCAACCGCTTTGTCAGAAAAATCTATTTTACCTTATTTTTTAATTTCGTGCGTCACTTTTGAGTTGAAATGTTTTTAGTTGTTCAACCTCTTCATTGTGATTTTCTCTGCGGCTCTCACGCGTGAACGCAGTAGGGATGTTTAGACTTCTTTGAAGACGGCGTGTAGATGGCAGTAGACATACGTTTCCCTTTTCTCCGCTGCTAACACCAACATGGAAAACTAACACCGGAGGCGCAATGAAGGAATGTGAAAGGCTAGTTGAACAACTTCACTTCATAATGTTTGGACTTGAAATGTAAAACAAGAACATGTTTTAATTATTTACGCTCTACTTTCTCTACTGGTTTGTTTTTTTTTCCCATCACCGTTCAGCCTAGTGGAGGTGACGTCTCCAGTATCTTACTGTACTTAAGGACACAACGTGTTGTTCAAATGCAGTATGTTCGACGTTATAAAGAGACTCTTATGGAAACTTGAAACTGCTGTCATTCAAACTTTGATGTCTTTCTGATTGACTTCAGATTGATCCAAGTGTGTCATCATCACTGTTTACAAGTGTATGCATGTGCCTCTTTATTTTGAAGTCCTCCATCTGTACTGTTATTTTCTAAATGACTATATATTAATATATATATATCTTTATATTGTCGATTTGAGTGTTTGTGCCGACTGTTCATTTCAATTCGTGTGAGAAGCCGCGTGTGTGCGTGCAGGTGTGTCACCGGGAGGCCCTGGGAGGTGTCACGGTGTCCTCGGTGGGGCGATAACAGATGCTGAGGCCACACCTGGCTTCTACGAGGAGGCTGGACGAGCGGAGGCGAAGATGTGAGGAGAGAGGAGGAGGAAAAAAGAACAAGCGCCGTGATTGCCATTCTCCTTGTGCTGATGGGAATTGCTGGTTTAACATCCGTGAAAGGATGGAAGTGAAGGAGAGGTGGAGTGTGTGTGTGTGAGGAGGAGGAAGAGAGGGTGTCATGGAGACTAAAGAGGGAGGGAGAGCAGCAGTGGGAGGGGAGGAATTCAGACAGCAGCACTTAGACAGAGTCCGGCGGTTATGTAAAAGGCTCGGCTTGTCAATTAACCGTATTGGATTCCCTCCCCTCGAAGCCACCAGAGGAAGCGGTTGGTCCTCCACGCACACGTGGCTCAGCACGAAGGGTTCACACACACATCTTGTTTTGGTGACGTGCAAAACTGAATGCAACCTCCTTTTTGCACATGTGATCCGGGTTACTATGTAACTGTGTGTGTGTGTGTGCAGGGAAAACGTGGGCGGGTTTATGTCCATATGGTTGCTTTGGCATACGTCTCCGTTTCACGTGATGTGGATTAAAAATGATCCAGTGGGCTGAGTGTGTGAGATTCAAAAGAGGAGAGAGGAAGAGGGAGGGAGGGAAGAGGACGCTGCAAGGATGCGAGCCAAAGCATGTGTCTGTGCGTTGTTTCAGTGGATGCTTTGAAAGATGCTGGAGAAAAAGTTCATTTCTGCTTAGGCTCAGTGCCACCAGCTCGCAGCTGCAGCACTTTTTCATCACACGTATTTAAAACATTTAAACATTTTGGCCACATTACTTCCCGGGACTAGATGTCTGAAACTCTGCCCGTGCGCTTACAGGAAAAGTCACATCTCTGACACACTGACTTGCAGAAATACTGGAAATAGACGGCCTCTCAGCCACACGCGCACCGAGGGTCTGGCTTGTATCAAAGATCCTATAGTAACACACACACTTTTTGCCGCAATACACTTGAGAGTGTAAAGTAGAAGCACTTGGAGGGGGCATTGAGATGAAACTTGAGGACAGAGAGGGGAGAAAAAGGGGGAGGGAGGGGGGTGTTGCATAACAGCTGGCTGATTTGGACTTGAAGTTGAGCTTGATATTGGATCCGCTGAGCAGTGGTGGTGCTGTCTTCAGGTCTGTAGCACAGGCTTTAATACTGAGCAGCAGGGCCGTAACAAAGATATGAGGAGGTCGCGAGCCCAAGTGTGATCCCCCCCCCACACACACACACACACACACACACGTGACTTTGCACACTTTGTAACAATTAGCGATTATTCGTCTAAATATTTAAGTCACTCATTTACAAGTTTTAGAAAGTAAAGCGCTCCTCAGTGTGGGATGTTTGGCTCAAGTGTGGATCGTACCATGGAGGGATTTGACAGGGACGTGTGCCAGGGTTTACGGTGGCGGCGCACCATGTTCCAGTTTTGGGCCGAGCTTCCGCTGTCCACCCACACGACCCGCACCCCCCACTCACGCATCTGCGTGCCAGCCAGCACTGCCCACACCGCTCTGTTGTCCAGAAAGCTTTTGGATTATGGCTCTTTGGGAGGGCTGACATGCTCTCACACCGTCCGACGCAGCAAAGTTGAAATGTAATATCTGCTCTCAAGTTCTGCAGAGAGAAGGAAGAGGTGGAGGGGAGTGTATCCACGAAGAGAGGCCTTCCTCTCAGCACACAGACACATACTGACCTCCCCCTTCGCTGGTGTGTGAAGGTAATAGCTGTTAGGTGAGTCAGCGAATGAGCAGTGTCTTGGAATTTTTTTTTTCTTCTTCTTCTTCTTCTTTTTTTTTTTTTTAAGAAAAGCCACTCTCCTGTTTGGCTGCCCTCTGAGAGCATGTTTGTTTGTGCATGAGTGAGACGTGGTGACTTCAGCCCCAGCAAGAGGCTAAATCCCTGTCAGCATACAAGTATGACATCCCAGAAAAGGTGCAATAAATAATCAAGACAGTTCTTGGGGCAATGTCGGGCACAGGCACAC
>VURO01041587.1:0-22397 GCA_015108175.1 Pelvicachromis taeniatus
AGGGAAGGTGAGGGAGTGTAGAAGAGAGATAGGTGAGGGAGTGTAGAAGAGAGCTAGGGAAGGTGAGATAGTCTATGTAGGAGAGAGAGACACATACTATGGGACTTTACTTTATATATATAAGTCCCATAATAATATAAAAAGTAAAGTCCCATAGTATGTGTCTCTCTCTCCTACATAGACTATCTCACCTTCCCTAGCTCTCTTCTACACTCCCTCACCTAGCTCTCTTCTACACTCCCTATCTCTCTTCTCTTCTACACTCCCTACTTACTTCTAACTCTATACTCTCTCTCTCCCCTGCCACCATCACAGATCTTCTCAGTACTCACTTGTTCTTGCTAAGGTTAAGGAGGGTCCAGCTTCCTGTCCTGTCTTCCTGTCTGTCACTTAACTTCTAGCTTACTTAACAACTTAACTTTACAATAACTTTATTTATTAACTAATAAATCTCGGGTGGGGGCTGATGCTATCCCCCTTGTCCTGGCGTCCTGGCTCCCCCTGCCGTAGCATTTAGTGAATACCTCGTCAATCTGGATAGCAACGCCTCGAACCTACGACCTTCCGCTCCAGAGGCGTGCAGCCTGCCCACTACGCTATCCAGCTGCCTGTGTGAGTGTGTCTGGGCGGTAAAGTCTGTCTATGTTCCTCTGAAAGACTGAAAGAAATGAATCCCTTAATTGCCCCACAGGGGGCAATGACTTCTCTGCATTTGACCAATTCACTCAGTGAAGCATTGGGCTGCCATCAAAACATGCGGTTCAGTGGATTCGAAGCCCCGACCTGCCGCTCCAGAGGCGTGTAGTCTGACCACTACGCTATCCAGCTGCTGGATGGGTGTGTGTATAGGTATATATATATCTACATACAGATATGTATATGTATATGTATATATATCTACATACAGATATATATGGCAAACAAGTTACCAGTTGATTGTCAGAAAACAAACATGTGTCTTGCTCATATATGCACTAGACTTTACGGGGATCGAGCCTACGACCTTCCACTCCAGAGGTGTGTAGTCTGACCACTACGCTATCCAGCGGCCCATGGTGCTGTGAGCTAATCATATTTCATTTTTTTTATGCTTTGGGACAGTGAGGGTGAGGGTAGGGATGTAGATCGACCGGCAAATTGAGAGCTTCGCTTTTACACTCAGCTCTCTCTTCACCACAACGGACCGATGCAGCGATTGCATCACTGCAGCCACAGCACCGATCCGTCTGTCGATCTCCCGCTCCCTTCTCTCGTGAACAAGACCCTGAGATACTTAAACTCCTCCACTTGGGGCAAGAACTTGTCCCTTACCCAGAGTGGGCACTCCACCCTTTTCTGGCTGAGGACCCTGGCCTCAGATTTGGAGGTGCTGATTCTCATTCCCACCGCTAGTAATCATAGTAGTATGTAGTAATCATATTCTATAAACTTAAGCATGCTTGTACAAGCAATGTGTGATGTTGTCAGGCTAATATTAGCCTAGATGAGCTAAGATTGAAGTAAGATAAATGCATGTACACAGGACAGTCGAGGCTATAACAGAGTATGCATTTGGGACGATCTTTTACAAAGGAGAGGACATGTCTACACGTCACAGCAGGAAAAGCACAGGTACAAACAAAAAAGCAGATGATGTCTGAATTCTATTTTTGCATCAGGAACTAAGTAATCCCTCTGCTTCTCCTTCTATGACAAGTCTGATTGAGCCGTTGGAAATGTCTTCAGCCACATCAGAAATGACAATATCTCTTACAAGCCCGTCCTGTTAATTGTAGTCAAGTTATTAGTGTGTCCATTGCCGTTTTGAAGAGAAAACAATTGTAATGCATGCCATGAATAGAATACCCTTTAGGTTTAAAATTGTTACAGCATAACTGAAGCTCAGACTTAAACAAAAGTGCTGTTTATGGCAAAGATCTGCATTCAGTCAGCATGGAGGTAGTTCATGCAGTTCTTTGTTTCGGGGCTGTTGGCTTATCAGCATTCGTCCTCTAAAAACAGCCTTTATTTGCTTTCAGTTTTACTAAGCATTCTGAAAGAAGTCACTGCAGTCAATTTTCACTGCATCCAGAGTCAGTTTCCCTCCAAACACCAGCGGCTCTATGAAGATGTTGTGATTGGAGATGAAAGGCAACTCCAGAAACTCTCCACATATCTCCTCATCATCTTCTTTGTCCAAATTTCCTGGCTCGTGTGACGAAATATAATCAACAGTTGTGTCCAGAGAGGTGTGCGTGTGATCGGAGCTGTCTGAGTCGTGGGACAAACTTTTAATGTAGGTGGTTGGAATGACTGACTCTGGCTCAGTCTCAGAGCTCAGCCTGGTTGAAGGAGACACACGCACGATTGGTTTTCTAGATTCACTGTTCTGGTTGGGTAGCTCCTCCACATTCACCAAGATGAGCTTTTCTTCCTCCCTGGGTTCACCGGAGCTGCATGGTGGGAGCGGCAGGTTCATGTTGCCCTGTTTGGAACAGAGAGACATGCTCAAATGACGAACAATACGAGATGCAGTCCAACCTGAATTTTTATATGTTTACCTTGTCTTGGGTATACTCTTTGGCCCACTTGCTGTTTGCAGGATCTGGCACAACCTCTAGCATGAAACACTGGAAAAGCTCCCAAGATCTGAGGGAGAAGGAGAAAACTTTTTATAGCAACTGAATAATAAGGCGTAACTGTGTTATAAAGTTTATGTTGCACACATACCTTTGCTTTACTGTTGAAATCTGGCACAAACACAGAAGAAACAGTGCAATCAGGACGGTGATGCCCGCTAGGAGGAGGAACACTTGGCTGTCCTCTGCAACAGTGGCAACAAAAACAGATGTAAGATCACAGAATACACCTTTGTTTCCTCTGTTACAGCATGTCTACAACGCTGGACTCTTTGCAGTCATGTGAAAAACTAAGTGAACCCTATGATTGAGTAATAATTAGTGCAATCTTGAGCACAAACAGCTTTAATCAATTTCTTTGTGGAAGAATTTTGGCCCACGCACAATGACACTTTGCTTGATTGTTGGGGTTTCTCTCCATTATTGTTTGGGTCTTTACCATAAAATATAAAGCACCTTGAGGTGACAGTTGTTGTGATTTAGAGCTATATGAATTAAACTGAATTGAAATTTCCAGCCTCTTTTGTCTAAAAACAACATGACAACATAGGTTTGAAAAGCTGAATCGGAATAAACCACAAGACTTTGTAGAGACGAGACCCAGGCGAGGATGTCGGGTCATAAATGCACAGCATCACATTTGGTGACGCACCAACACCTCAACAACTGTGAAGCACAGTGGTGGAAAGGTGATGGTATGGGCTTGTTTTTTGCAGCCACAGGAAATTGGCACTTTGAGGTGTAGAGCCAAATGTGAGGCCATCTGTTTGTGAAAGCTTTGGCGAAACAAGACAGCAAATCTACAACAGGATTGCTGAAAAATAAAAGAATCAAATATATCAAAGATCCAGTACTCCACCCAAATGAAACACTGTGGAAGTACATCAAGAAAGTTAAGTGAACTGAAGAAACGTTATTCAAATTCAATTCAACTCAATTTTATTTATATAGCGCCAAATCACAACAACAGTCGCCTCAAGGCGCTTTACATTGTAAGGTAGACCCTACAATATTAAAAAGAGTTGGTCAAAATTCCTCCACAATGATGATAAACAGATAATGTCATATAGAAAACATGGCATGCCGACCTCCTATTTTACCATGTCAGTGCTGTAGTTTCATATTTACTCTACAAACCCAAGAGTGGGAACGAACTCCTCCCTTAATCCTGTGCAAGAAACTAAGTGTAAAAAAGAAAGAAGAAAAAAAAAAGAAGCTGCTTACGTTCAATGAAGAATTTGATCGTTTGACCTGCAGGGCCTTCTCCTCTGGCCGTTGAAGCACTCATCCACAGTGTGTAATCTGCTGGAGGCAGGTCTTTAATTATAAACGTCCTCTCTGATGCTGGTCTAGAGTCTAAAATGTATAAACACATACAGCAGAGGCGTCTCTTAGCATGTCTCAGAGCGCAAACATTCTCTCAGTGTGCATAGTTTCAGTTAAATATGTTTTAGTCACTGACTGTATATAAAGGATGGAAGTATCACCAGGCCTGAAAAGTGAAGTTAATGCAAACTGTGTCCTAATTCCTAGGACGCATCCCTCGTGGGACCCGGCTGTCGCGGTTTACGTGGGATGGGTCCCACGTAAACTCCGGAAGTGCGAGGCTTGAGAAATGGGACGGTCTAGACTTCAGAGTTGCGTCACCAGCTGTTCCCGCCCTTACCGCTTCCACGTCCTCGGTTTTACCGTCTCCGTTGCTGCCGCCAGTGGTGGAAACTGGAATTGGCTGGGCCGCACTATGAATTCTGGGATATTGTGGGCCACATAGGATACACCAGACCCATCCTACAAATGCAGGGAAATGTAGGCCGCATTTGTAGGAGCCTACGAATTGGGGCAGCCGACATTGCGTCGCTGTGAAGTAATCGGCCTACAAATGCGGCCCACGTCGGCTGCGTCCGAGGTTTTGGGACACAGCCGCAGACATCTTTGAATATTCATTCTTTCTATGTAAAAATGGCTGTACTTATCACAAACCATTTTCCTGATGTTTTAATGATGTCAGTCTTTAGTTTCAAGTCTTACTAAATACATAACACATTTAATGTTTGAAATAGTTGCTGCACCAAGTGGAGGAGTTCAAGTATCTCAGGGTCGGCGATGCTGTGGCTGTCTGTTGGGAAAAAGAGCTGAGCGTGAAAGCAAGCCAGTTGATCTGCGTTCATGAGGTCATCAGTTGTAGGTAGTGGCTGAATGAATGAGACATGAGCATTCCTCTGAAGGTTGTCTGGGCTCATCTTTTAGGAACTCGGTCATTCGAGAGGGACTCAGCATAAAGTTGCTTTTCCTCCACATCGAAACGAGCCAGTTGGGGTGGTTTGGGAATCTGGCTAAGGTGCCTCACAGGTGTGAGGCTTTGGGGCTTCCCAGCTTGGTGGAGGCTCAGGAGATATTATGTTTTAGTTGGCTTGAGAACAGCTTGGCATCCCTCTTCGGAAGAGCTGGAGGAGGCAGCTGGGGAGAGGTTGGTCTGGCTGTCTCTGCTTACACTGACACGTTTAAGTAGCACAAATTAGATAAATGTATTGACCATGGGCCTGCCAGTAGAGGGTGAAATGCGTTGATTGGCAGGCCCATGGTCAATAAAGTTAAGGTGTGGCTGTCTTGTGATTCATAAGTCACTACTCTATAGATGCACGCGTTATCTGTGGTTTCTTTGTGAGGCCCACTCCTCACTCATTGTGTCTGGTTTCCAAACGGCATGCCGGCAACAGCAGAAATGCTGAACTTCACAAACTGATGGCTGACAAATCCTCGGTACGATCTGTATGCTTTTTAAATCCGCTGTTCTCTCATGTTTCATTTGGTTACATCGCTTCACAAGAAAAATGCTTTAATGCCCATAACTATCTTGAAACAACGAGCTTCTGAATAAAATATTAATGTAATCCCTAAATGAGTAAATCAGGGTCAGAGGTGTGCGCGGACAACCACAGTGTTGTCAAAGCAATACCACTTCCTCAGTACGTTGCGCAACACACTGTCAAAACGAATATGAAAACCTTCGATTTGGCAGTCTTGTTTTCTTTACTTTGGCCTTTTCTGAAAACGTCAGTAAAAATAAAACGACCACAGTTTAACTCGTCCTTACAGTTTGTCTGGTGCCCTCCGGTCTTCAAATAGATGGTATACTGGGTGATGCAACCCCCGCGCTGACTCCTGTCGAGCTCACTCCAGGTAACGTTCACGTTGCTTCTTTCCTCAACCTTCTCTTGGACACGTGGACCGGCTTCTGGAGCTGCAAACCACAAGCACGACCCAAAGCACAGCTTAATATGATGACCATTAACGTAATATCTAATAAGGAATATTGACTGTGTTGTAGGTCTTACCTGACTCCAAAGTGGCAACACCTTTAAATTTCCAACTAATGGCGCTCTCATTATAGAGCACATACACCGCTCCATCGTAGCACTCAAATGGCTGGACATCTGCAGACAGGAGGACAGAAACACTTTAAGAGAAAAAAAAAGCAGAAATGGGCAAAATGTGTGTTTAAAAAAAAAAAGTGACAAATTGCTCGTTAGAGCCTTTGCTTTTCTCCCAACTTCATCTTTCACTTCCTACCTGAAATGACAGCGTGGTTTTCGTTCTTGCCCAGCCTGACCCATCTGAG
This sequence comes from Pelvicachromis taeniatus, assembly GCA_015108175.1. Lineage (NCBI taxonomy): Eukaryota > Metazoa > Chordata > Actinopteri > Cichliformes > Cichlidae > Pelvicachromis > Pelvicachromis taeniatus. The sequence goes on from VURO01041587.1 coordinate 6,238, forward strand.
CTCCTCCAACTTGTTGCCATTTGGGTACCACTCCACCACGTACCCGGCGGGTAGTGGTGCAGTTTCAAGTATTGTCCAGGAGATGGTGATATTGGAGCGGTTGGCTGTTACTTGTAGGACGTTAGGCGTTTTGGCTGATGAGAAAACCAGGCAATCATGTAGTCACGTACTAGTCACAAATGCAGAGACCAGTGTTACTAATACATTTATAACGTTTTAAAGAGAAGGCTTAAAATTAAAAGAAAGGGAACCAGACTGTAGGTCTTTGGAGCTCTCCTGACACAGAAACAAGGCTGAATTACCACCTGGGAAAGGTTTTTCATGATTTTTGCAACAAATAGATGGTGCGAAGTAAACTGTGACCTGAATTATTACAAAAATAAGTGCTCCTGTTTTGTGGAGGGCCCCATCATGTTGATGTACGCTGATAATGCACAACATTAAAACCACCTGGCCTAAAATCGAGCACGCTATCGACACAGATCTGACCCAGAAAACATGCATGCACGAACACTGAAATTGTGATACATATTATCTATAGGGTGAAATTAACATACACTGTGTCATATTTTCCATATTTGTGAAACTGAAAAATAATCCCTGGGAAGAAGGAACTAACACCGTAAGAGTCACCTTCTACACACTTCCCCCAGGTCACACGATGTCTTTGGGGTAGCTGGATTTCATTTTTTTGTGGACCCACCCACCAAATCTTTACTTTCTTAAACAGCTGCTAAGTTAAAGCCAGACTTTAGAAAAGCGTGTATGTGCATGCTGACTTTTGAAAACTAAAGGCAACAAAAATGTGGGACTTGTTTTATTGTGTGAGACAAGAGACATGGAATAAAAACGCTTTACAGCCACCTGGACACTCTAGGCTTGGTCTGGGCTTGTTTAGGCATATTGCATGGGTGCTCAGTCACACTGGGATCTGGAGAGTTGGAATGCTAGGTCAACATTACAGACTCTTTACGGCTGGAACGCACTGTACCGAGACCATCAGTGGCATTCGCTCAAAAGCATTTAATTGTAGTTGAATTTGGCCTAATTTTAGACCAGATCTGTCCTTGTGAAGCATATTCCAAATATATTTTTGCCGAATCACGTAACCACAAACAAAGACACATCGGCGTTTCAGCACAGAAGCTGGTTGCAGAACAGATGATGGAAAAAACAGATGCTGAATCATATGTCTCTTCTTTTTTTTTTTTACCTTCAGTACGACGGGCTGTTACTCTGGCAGGAGGGGACAGCCCTTTGGAGTTGCGAGCCCTCACTGTCACATCACAGCTGGCGCAGAGTTCAACTAGACAACTCCTTTCATTGGCACTGACGTTGGTGATGTTACTAGAGCTAGAAATGCTGAGTTCATATCCTAGGATCTTCCCTCTAGAGATGGAAGCGTTCACCTCCTGAAATCAAAGAAATAAAAAGATCAATTGCATCGATTTCTTTGACGAATGGAGGATGCAGACCAGACAAAGGAAATGATTACACAAGCCAAGGATTTAGATGCCGCTCAAAATCAACATCACAGCAAGATGAGTATGTAAGACACATCATTTCTGTTCAGCTCCTCTCTTTCTTGTAAACTGAAACTGTGGTGTCTGCTGACAGGTTTCACTTGTCTCTCAGTGTCTTTATGTGACATTGAAAGGTTCTGGGTGTGTGTGTGTGTGTGTGTGTGTGTGTGTGTGTGTGTGTGTGTGTGTGTGTGTGTGTGTGTGTCCAGGGTGGTTATTGTGTGCGTGTGAATGTCACACCTCAGAGGTGGTCAGTTGTTGACATTTAGTGTGCAGAACATAGTAGTAAAGCGCAACGATCAGAAAGTGTTACTATAGTTACAATGCCGCATGCCCACATAGAGACACAGAACGGGGAGAGGGGAACACATGTAGACCTCAAACCCTCAGACTCAAGCACACACAGCTTCTTCTTCTGTGTGTCGAGTGCTGTGCGATTTCATGTAATTTAACTCTGCGGCAACCACGTTAAGGACGACGGACAGTGAAAACTTTATTAACGTTTTTTCACAAGATAAAAAAAAAACACAACAACTTACCTTCCAGTAAACTTTTGTGTGTTTAAAATCAGATGCGAGCCACACGTCCAGCTCTTTGGCAGGAGCTAAAATAAAAACAAACTGCAGTAAGTCATAATAACTGAATTCATACAAGAGAAGGCAGCGAACTGGGTGGGTTTTAATTTCAGTAAATGAGTGCATCTGCATCAGCGGCGTGATGGTTTCTTGTAAGTTATTCCTTATCAGTGATGAAATGCTTTTAAAATATTTTAAAAGGTGACAAATATCCATCGTGCAGCTCTGTTAAACTTTCCTTTCATCGTAACTCTGACAGGAATGAGTTGCAATTCCAAGAAACCATGTTATTTCAATCAAAGTCCTTATCTAATTAAAAAAAAAAATGAAAATGATACACAAACAGGTCTGTTGGTGCATAGTGTGGTTATTCGTTATTAAAATAAATTCTTTATTCTTTATTCACAAAGTCCTGATGCTTCCTGAAAGTTCTGTCTACACTAAACTTGCTAAAGTCTTACATAAAGGTGGAGGGTGGTTTCCTCTACAGTAACTCTGGCAGCAGTGTGTGACTGTACACGAGATGTTGTAACCCAGCGAGGAAGAAAAGGTCACTTCACCGTGTAATTTGTGTACAAAATCTTGGCCTCATCCCAAAGTGCACTGCTGGTTATTACTTTCTTTCACTTCCAGTAATTTCTCAAAAGAAGGAAAATTTAATTACTGATGATCACACACACCAGTCACATGGTTACCTTGTAGCAACGGTTCCTTGTTGATGAGTTCAAGTGCTGTTGTTAAAATGACATCTCAGGGTCAGTCGGCCACTTGCAACCTTTTAAATGCCAATTTGAGTGGTTTCAGCTCAGAGTGACAAACAGTTGAGACAAACTGCAGTTAGCGTGTTTGATGCACACACACGCTTGAAGATGCTGTGCAAGACACTCGTCGCACAAACGTTGCTTCACCTTTCGGTCACACTTTGACGTTCGTGGAAAATGATGATCTGTCACTGCTGTACATTCATAGGTTTACATATATGTGCACAGGCCTGCATATCTTCACACCATCAGTATTAAGAATATGCAGCGATATTTCCCATAAAGCGTCCGCCGTCGTCGTCACAGCCTCACCTTTCTTTCCTGCGCCTCAGTATTCAACTTGTTCATAATTAGACTCAATAAAAATTTACTGAACATATTTATTAAATTAACAATTTAAGAAAACTTGCATACACCGTATTGGAAGCAGCTGCTTTTGTTCTCAGCACAGTGAGACCTGTTTCAGTGGCTCAGCCAGTGGTGAGCAGATAAATGCCTCGGAAACCGAGAGGAAGCACTATTGCATTATCTGATGGCCTGCACAGATAAAGCGCCACAAATATACCGTGTATGTAGCTAATTATCTGTCTCTAGACAGAATGAGTAGTGTCAGGAAGTGCTTTACAATACACAAAGGCAGACCTTAAAACAGCATTTCGGAGCTGCAGGTTAACACACGAGTACTTACGTTCCTCGTGGGTCCACGTGCAAATGTTTGTGCTCCACTCGCTCCACAGGCCGGTGCGGAATTTAGATCTGGCTCTGAAATGATACAACCCGTAGGGCTCCAGAGAAGAGATGGACCAGTGGGAGGAATTCAACTGCACAACCTGTAAGTTAACAATACATACATGTTTTTCAGTTATAACCTCAGATATCCACATAGATCTACCGTAATCTGCAAATTAACCCACTGTGAGAACACCTGAGAGAATATAAAAGGACAAATTTCAGCTTGTTTTTAAGACTTGAGCATCATCGTGAATTCACTTATGCTCATATCAGTCCTGCTACTCATATGTGCCTCTCGCTCTGAATCAGTAACAGACCTATATGGTCTAACTGTATATCTTCAAAGGTTTAGGTAACATCCTGTGATATCTCTGACTTCTACTTTTCTCACTGAAAGTCCCTAAAATGTCCAACTCTGAAGAGTTTAAATGTCTTACTGAGTCGTGATCAGTTGTCCATGTCTGCTTTTCTGCCCTGTACTGGATCTCCAGGTGCTGAGTCCTCACAGAGTGCTCCACTTTCACGATGCACTTCCGGGAGCTGCAGTTTGGCTTTCCGAGAACGGGAGCTGACGGCATGGCTGTTCGGATCAACGCAGAGTGGTCACATAAACGACAAAAACAATCATTTTGTGCATCACTAAAACAAATCATGTTCCTAATATTTGTCACAAATATATTTGTCTTGATGCATACTCAATCCAAAGAGTAAGGAAATCCCAGAAAGGTGATTCTGCTCATCTGGATGTTGCGTTTTCAGTGGGAAAAACGCTGAAGACTGAGAAGTCGCAACATCCAGATGAAATCATCTCTCTGGGATTCCTCTGGATTATTATTGGCAGGATTTGGAAAAGAGGATGGTTTCCAGTGCAGAGCTGGCGTGAAATTCTACCCACAGCATCATTATCCTCTCACACCCTTCAGTCAACCCGAAAATCTATTCTTGCTTTTTTTTTTCTTTCTTTCTTTTTTTTTTCTTTCAGAAGTTTCATCTCTGGGGTCATTGGTCCCCAGTTAATGGCAACTTATGTGAGTCTTACCAATTTCACTGAGTGTGTAGTTAATGATGGACGATTGTGCAGAACCCAGTGGATTTTCAGTTTGAACCCGCACTGAGATGAGCTCGACTGATCTGGAAACAGTGAAATTCACTGACAGTAACTCGGTTCCCTTATCGGAGAGTTTGTATGACATTGATTCATCCGAGTGGTTTCCAGAGACCCTCTTCACCCTGAAAGTTTCAGTCGACAGAATAAACCGTTATTCGTGTGTTTTAAAGGCAAAATTGATAAGCAGAATATTTGTTTTTATAGCAGTATGGTGGTGACTCACCAAAGCGCTGAGCTGTTTCGAAGATTAGTGTCCCGTCCTCTGTTCCAAATGCAGACCACAACTCCGCTGTCATTCTTTACGATTTTGTAGATGCATGAAATGTTTTTAGGGCGATCTGGTAGGTCTGGAGATCAAAGAAGACAGACAATACTCAACGGAGTACTGAGCGAAGAGCTGAAGTATAAACAATACTAAAAGTAGTCATTTGTCTTCTTCTGTCACAAAAAATAGTTTGTTATTTTCACACTTGAGTTTGCCACTCGTATGTAGACTAAATACTTATCATAGCTAACTTTGACACTTAGCTGTGCTCAGTCCTTAACATGCAACCACAGTGTACGTTAAGGAAGGACAAGAAAGCAGAACCAAATAACCTTTTGACAGCTTTTGAAAGTTAGAAGAGATAAGCATACCCTAAAATAAGAAGGTCAAGCTGAAAGACAAGTCCTGCCCTGCAGAGCATCGTGCAGGACTTTTCAGTCTATTCATGAGGGTTTCATGACTTCTAAGTGGAAGGATTTAACATTCAATCTGTTGGCTTTTCTAATTAAGACATACACAGCCTTAAATCCATGAAACTGGGCTAAAAGTCTCAATAGAGGGGACATTCGTGCTCACTGAATACTCACATCCAGCTGAGATGTCAAGTCCACAGGGGTCCAGATCCTTATGGTTCTCACAGTGACAGCTGTATGTCCTGTTCTCTGTTATGTTCACCACCTTAAAATTTATGGTTGTAGAATTCAGTTCTTTGTGTTTCTCCTTTGTGGGACCCTGGCCGCTGTACATGGAGCGGGTACACTTCAGGTTAAAGGTGCAGAACACCTCAAAACTGGAGCCTCGCTGCACTACAGATTCAGTACTGGACCTGATGGTGCACGACTTGTCACCTAAAAACAGAAAGAACAACGTACACGCTGCATATTATATTAAAATAAGTTATATCCCAAATAGCAGATACATTTGGCGTTAATCTGGGCAACACCATGTAACTTGGGCCAAGTGTCCCAAGTTACATGGGACACTTGGCCCATGTAAGGACCAGCTCGTAGAAAACTGCAGAAACAGTCAAACATTAACAGCTAATCTGGATTATGAGAAAATTGTATTTAACTTTAATTTGAAGCAAACATGTCAGTCTTCACATTTGCACACAAGAACATTATCCGCTCCATATGTCCAGGCTTCATATTCTTCAGGTTATCATCTGTAAACTATCTCATAACCAGCTCACAAACGACAGGCGATGGGAAAGACTCTACATCACCAGCTTAAGGTTTCTTCCAAATAAAAATCCCGCAGATCGTTTAGCTGATATCGAACTTTTATCACCAACATATATAAAGAGAAAAAAAAAACAGGATACGTTAGAAAACAGAATCCACACATTTATCAAAGCTTACCAATGCAAAGCTGCACGGCCAGCACTGCAACGGCGACGAAGACCGACCGTAACTGCAACATTGTTGCCACGACTCATCAGCAACTTTACAGCAGCCTAAACGTCTCTTCCATTGCCAATGGAGCTGCTTCGCCTTAAAAAAAGAGAAGTCAAATAAATGCCTGCGATCTCTTATGCTTTCAGTGCAGCGACTGTAGAGGTGGGAGGAATCAAAAAGACATTTTTGATTTAAAAAAAGTTCCGCTCATACATCCAATAAGGTCGAAACTTTTAAAATATATACATTTTGAGCCATGTACCAGTGTCAGTAATGACGCGCATGGTTCAAGTGCAGCAGAGGACAGTATATAGTCACAAGTAGCTGAAAAACAGGAGAAACGATCCCGCAGAGTCACCCAAATTTCACATCTCAACATCAGATCAACGTTTAATTACCTTCTAAGCTGTTCGTAGCTCTATCCGTCTTCGTATCGGATCCTAAACATCTTCGTTTAGAGAGAGCGCGCGTCCACACTGCAGTGATAACATGAGCGCGGAGACTCCGTGTCGGCTGGCTGCCGCCCCTGATGTGAGGTAACAAACTCCTGAAACTGGTCTACCTTTAGAAATGATCACTGAAGCCAGATAACCACAGAGGCTTCCCTGGGTGTGCACTTGTCTATTTTACTAATACATGCAGTTATTACCGACAGTACTCATGTACTCAATTAAAAATAAATAAATAAATAAAACAATATGTTGTTTTTTTTTTGTATTTTGTGGTATGTGTATGATGTTTAGCATATTGAGAGGGGTACACAACACGTGACAATGATTCAGCCAAACTTTATTATGAGATAAAAGGTGCACTGCCTGATTATTATCTGATGTTTAGATGATGCTTGGGAACCTCCTGAAAAGAAGGAGCTGCAAAAGCACAACAAGCTCTCAGAATGAGTTACATGATCAGATTTTCCATGCAGCCCAAAGTCTTTCAGTCCCTCTGCTACATCTCCATGTGGTGCAATGGGGGACTTTCCAGTGTGGCATCACATTCTTCGGAAATACAGTACAAGACTCAAGATGAATGAATATGCTTATAGTGGTTAAATTAGCAAGAATAACGAGATATCTCCAACCTGGAGACTTGCTAAAAGTGTAGTGTGTCAGTAAAAGAGAGACTGTCGTGAAATTTTAAATTTACATTGAGGAAGTGAGACGGCTCTCAGGAAGTGTTACAAACGGTATTGAACTGCAGGTGGTGCATGTATGAGTAGAAATGAAGGTTCACAAACCTCGACACTGAGCCGCTGACTGCAGAGGGAAAGCCCCCGAAGACTTTAGCTTGGGTGTGTTTTGGAATAATTTCACACTCTTTGCTTCTTTTCTACTCACAAAGTGTGTTGGCAGCATTTAGAAACATGCAGGGGTCGCGCCCTGATATGTGATATGTTTGACCTGATACAAGCATTGGGATTTTTCTGGCTAAGGGCACAATCTAAGTTGATGACATTGATGTGGTTTTGTTTAATTGGATGTTGTTTCATCTTTTGCTTGTTAGCAGGCACAGTTTGGTTTCCAGGTTGTGTATTTTCTGTGATTGTCATATTTGATAGTGGATGATCATGTGATTAATTAAGTCAGTGTATGTGCAAGTAATTACTAAAAGCTTGCTCATAGGAAGTCTTTTTCCTGCTCTTGACTCTTGCTCTTTATGATGCAACAGAGTTCTGATATCGCAAATGAGGCTTATTCCTTCACTCCGCACACTTGAAATCTCACTGCGTCACCTTCGTGCAACCCACCTTCTTCCCATCACTGCCTCTCATCACTCAGGCTCCATTCAATTCAATTCAATTTTATTTAAATAGCGCCAAATCACAACAACTGTCGCCTCAAGGCGCTTTTACACTGCTCACAAAAATTAAAGGAACACTTACTGTATTGGGTCTGGCATGAAATCAGTTAAACCTGTCTGATAATTTCCTGGTTGGTTAAGCAGCTGAGGTCATTGTCAATCACTTTCAGCTGTAGTGGTGTTCATGGACTTAATGACAGGTGCACTAAAGTGGCAACAATTAGACAACCCTCAAAACAGGACTGGTTTTACATGTGGAGGTCATTCAAGTTTCCCCCTCTTGATCTTTTTTGGCTGGTTTTCCACTCGTGCTAGTTTTGGCTTGAGTAATTATCCCTACTGGCAGTATGAGGCGATTTCTTAACCCTACAGAAGTTGCACAGGTTGTCCAACTTCTCCAGGATGGCACATCCACATCCAACTTCATATTGAGATCTGATGTATCTAATGTGTTTATTTGAAGTTCCTTTAATTTTTGTGAGCAGTGTACATTGTAAGGTAGACCCTACAATAATACATACAGTGAAAAACCCAACAATCATATGTCCCCCTATGAGCAAGCACTTTGGCGACAGTGGGAAGGAAAAACTCCCTTTTAACAGGAAGAAACCTCCGTCTCCATTCAAGCCTCCATCTTCATCTCCACCACCATTGTCTAGCCTCCTGGGTGGTCCTGCCTTAATCCCTACCACCGCTGGGATTCTTTCCTGGTGTGCTGGGCATTCGGGGTCTAACTGCTAAATACCTCAAATGTAATTCTGTACATCAATAATATAGGATAATATAACTACAAGCACTGTTCGCTAAAAGATCAGGCAACAGACTGCAGTAAGAAAGCGTCACGTATGCTTCTGAGAGACTGTTTCTACTCTTGGACGTCAAACAGACAGGATATTTCTAACACGATTATCTCAGGCAGGTTCTGGCTGAGAGCACAGAAATCTCACCCACCTGTTGTATGGTTGGATAATATAAAAGTCCACTTACAGGGAGGGGGAAAGCAAAAACAACTTGTTTCAGACAGTGGATGAACCGAAGTCTTAGTAAAGATATAACCGCAGACCCGGTGGCAAGGTAAAAACTCAGAAGTCTAAACTCTGGACCCGGATTACAGTTTCTTTAGGTATTCTTTAACAAGCTTAATAATAAAAACAAGCTACACTAGCATCCCTGTGACGCTTTACTTACAGTGCTAATGCTAAATGCTAACGTCAGCCTGCAAAACCACCACCATCTCCGCCTCATCGATCTTATGGCAGGCACAAGAACATGAAATTCATGACGCTTATTGGAGGATTATCAAAAACATTACAGTACAATCCACAGAAACCATGAATGTGTCTATAGTGACAGTCCTTCCAATAGATGTTGAGATAGTTACTCATTCTTTAAGTAAGTAGGAAACATCTTGTCTACACCCTGAATATGCTTTACCAAAGTTAACGACAATCTACCTGATAAATGTAAAGACTAAAAGATATGACAACATCTCTAAAAGACAAATATACGGATGGCAGCAATAGAGGAGATGTTATTTATAAAGTTACTTGGTTTAATTCTCTTGGAAACATAAATAAATAATTTTCTTAACAAATTAGATATTGCTGATTTAAAAAATAACCCACATGAATCACTAAACACTAAAATTATATTTTTATGTTGTTATTTACAAGCACAGCATAGTGGTACAGTGGCTAGCATCATTGCTTAAATAGCAAGAAGGGCATTTTCTCTCCAGGTACTCTTAACTTCCTTTGATGTAGTGATTTGAAATCGACTCCTGAGCCAACACATAACTCCGTGCATTAGCCCTGCAACAGACCGATGATCCCATGAGTCCAAATTGCACGGATGAAAGTTATTTATGTATGAGAGCGTGCCACCATTAGTATTTTTGGAGGGGTGGTGTTATATCTATTCATATATTCAGGAGACATTTTGGCCACATGTGGCCCTAACCACTCTGCCATCAGGTCGCTCTGATGTTTGACATTTAGCAAACTTGTTAAAGTTTTTTTTTGTTTTTAATTTATTTCATGAATTTGTTTTTGACAACAATTTCAGACAGATTTTCATTCTGATTGCACAAAGTTTATCATCATTTCAAGCGATAAGGTGATTTAATAATGCTTTCTTGGTAGTGCAGGTTTGTTTGTCTTGATTTCATTGTGTCATCCCCATCATCCATGCTACAGTTTATCCCCGCTGACAGCAGCAATCTGAGGGAAGTAATCGCCAAACAGCATTATCTCACCAGTACACTGAGACAAGCTGGGGTCTGCTGTGTCTGGAGTTATAATCTCATCCTGTTGCAAGTCCAGAGATGGAGATTCTGTTTCTGCTTCATCCACAGTCCCTCTATGTTCTTTTAAGAACTGAAAGCCTATAGATATAGTGCTTGGTTCAGGTGGTTTAGGCCTCAGGTGATCATTCACAAAGCCGTGAGTAAGTTCCCGAGATGAATCAGAGGAATTCACATCCACACTCAACAACAAGCCACTCAGTAATCCTTCAAACACACTGGAACAACTGTCGTCCTCCCCATTTGATGGAGTGTCCACCTGCTTCTCCTCCGCTTCATTCGTCTCCTCTTCTTCTGAAGTCATCATACCAATCTGGGGTTTGTAGCCAACATCCTCCAGCCTCGTGTCAACAAGCATTTTCCCAGTATCTGACATCAGGAAAGGTGTTTTCACTGCGAGTGGTCCTGATCCAATCTGAGACTCTTCAACATGGATGTTGGGGTAGATTTCATCCCTCTCTTCCTGGGAGATCACAGTGATGGGGGACAGTGGAGGGTCACTGTGGGTGCATGAGAATAATGGTTCGACTCCGTCGTGCTGTGGACCACAAAACAAGTAGATCGAAACCATACTTAGATCTAAGGAGGTAAATACAATGCAATTGTTTTAGAGTTATATGTGTCGTCACTTGTCCTCTTTTGTTGTCAACAAGACAAAGTAGCTGAATCTGTCAGAACAAAAGCAGGAAGTAGCAATGACTTCCTATAATAGTTCAGGATAGCAAACGTCTAGAAACTAATTGTAGGCTATTTTTAGTGTAGCTCAAAAGTGGCAAACTGATTTCTCTGTTTTGCTGGCACTGGTGGAGTTGTTTCATTTTCTAGTTGTTTCTCTTTTGGTCATTACCCTGACAGTAAGAGGTAGCCTCTTACTACTCTTAAAAATGAAGCCAATATGTGCCAAGCGCCAACAGCTGTAGTGTCTGGACTTGGAAGCATCCACTTAGGCTGGCGCCATTAGTGAGTCAACACTATTAGACTCCAGTGCTACGTTACTTGGGACTAAATGATGAAAAATGTAGGGAATCTGATTCCATTATCGATATCAGTTATCCATTCGATCACTTATTGATTCTCGTTGGCTCCATTCTGTGAGTCACCACAACTGCTAACAGCCTATCACAGACATTCATGCAAATTGACTTCCTGCTGTGTGAAATGTTTGTGCGTGTTGGAGGCATTTCCCCTCTTTGTTGTGACGAGTGTTGGGATTGCAGCCCTACACATGAAAACAAATCCCCATCCTAATGATGACCCACATACCGACATTTGATCTTTCTCTTAGTACTTAGTAATGAACACAAAGCAAAGATGAAAACCAGCACAAAGACACTTCAAAGCGATCCCCACCGTGATTCTACTTTAGAAACACGAATCCAATTGTGACCTGCTGAAGTTGAGTCTTGCTGCTGGGCTGCGGTTGGCATTCACTCAGCTTAACATCACTCTGGGTTGTTGGCTAGCTTAGCGTTAGCTGAGCTAAGAGCTGAAGTTGTGTGAGCAGCGTAATGCAGTTGTTTCTGTTTTGCAATTTGCACTTTACCATCCCGCTCTCATCCTTTTGTGCAATTAAAAGGATGATGCAATGACCTGACGCTTTATAATGCAGAGTTCAGAAACTAATATGTCATGTTATAGTGGCTACATGCATCTTTCATGTACAGTCTATCATTGATGAGCATGCTTGCTTTGATTACCTCCAATAGTCTGATGGCATTACTGTGTCCAGGTTTGGGCAAGTTTTCAACTAGCCAGGCAGGTCCCCAGGATATACATTTCTGTTTGATCCTAAGACAGAAAAGAGATTTTCAGTTTTTGATTAAAACAACAAAACCTCCTTATTGTGCCTCTGGGGTACTAAACAATGTAACTGCGTGTATGTATGCATGCATGTATACATGCGTGTATTACTACTGCTGTCTACTACTGCAAATCAAAATCAGTCTCTCCACAGTTAAAACCACTAGATTTGGAAAGGGTGCTTTGACCACATTTAGTAGGCTACACGTTTTGGTTTGAGTATCTGTTTATGTTAAATCTGTGGCTTCTTGTTCATCTGTTCATGTTGCGGTGTGGCTTTTTAATAAAGCCAACCACAATGGCATCCATCATTGTTACTAGTAAAACAAAACCTAAGGTCCTGATGTGGCATCCTTCGAAATAATTTGGCTGTTAGGTTTTGTTTTGTGTCAGTGAGGACGACAGTTGTTTTCCGTTAAACGATTTCATTTTGACCATAAATTATTAATACCTTTCCCTCACACATCTCCAGCACATCAGGTTGGCTATGATGGCAATCAAGATCGCTACGATGAAAACAAACACAATCACCAGGCCAACTAGAGGAGACAAGAAAAGAAAGACGCCACTTCTTTTTAGCAGACAAGTTGTTAAGGAGTTATGAAAACATGACATTTTTAATCTTATTTTAGTGTTAGTTGTCCTCGAAATACTAAAGGCCTAAAAGTCTGTTAATATTTGTGGCAGTAGAATATTGACCTGGAGGAGCTGCAGGCTGAGAGTAGATCTTTTCCCCTCGCGGTCCTTCTCCTGCTGAGTTGGATGCAGTCATTTGCAGAACCAGAGTTCCTTCAGGACAGACCAACATCTTCTGCCTTGGACCAGATGCAGACACGGTCTCTGTTCAGAGAAGCAAATGAGAGATATTTCTTTGTTAAGCAAGCACAATATTTTAAAGATAACCTTTAAAATATGCAGAAGATAATGTTATAATATAATAATGTTGACATTTGAACATCAGCACATCGTCTTTTGCACCATCCCTCTGCTTCTTCTCTGCTTCTTTGGCCTCATCCTCTTGTACAGATAACATATCAGTTGGGGGTTTTTGTCAGCATCTTCTAGCCTACTGTCAACAAGCATGATCATAGGATCTGTGGTATATGTGCTGCAGGGACGATTCAGCAGAAACCTGCTTGGCTCTGCTGAACTAGTGAGGTTAAAACTGGTTCTGATGCACCAAAGCTTTCTGGGAAGCAGGTGTCCGTGGACTGCTGACCGTACACTTGTAACATCGAATACTGGTGAAAATAATTTCCTGGTTTTGGCAAAAATACACTATTTAAAAATAAAAGTTTGTTTTCAAGTTCAATCGCTGACGGGGAATTTGCCACTCCAGCACTTTCAGTTCTGTTGAAACACCAGTTTTGATTAGTGGTATAGCTAGACCTTTCATATTAAACCGATGATTTCACCGTAAATGTTGATTGCACATCAAAATAAATCACAAGTAGTACATGATTAGTCCATAGTTGATTGGTTAACCTGTCGCCAGCTTAATTTGCCCAGCTTGTGCTTGATCTTGAATATATATAGCAGTTTTTTAAAAATAATGCATCACTATCAGTAATGATTTGGCCTTCCCATAGACCCAACCTCAACGTTACTGAAGCAGTGTGGGATCATCGTGACAGAGAACAGAACAAAAGGCAGAAAACACTCATGGAAGAGCTCTGAATGTCCTTCAAACTCGAGAACTGTTCCTGAAGACTACTTACAAAAAAGCTCTCTAACAGAGTTCAGGCTGTGCTGAAGAATAAAGGCAGTCATACCAATTATACACAATCCGTTTTTGCTTTCTGCTTTAATAAACCGCTGCACCTATTTCTCATTTTTCCAAGCCAAATAGAGAGAAATGAGGGTTGGCTTAAGACTTTGACACAGCATTGTAAAACAGAGAATGAAGGAAAAACAAGACATAAAGTCTCTCTAACAAAAAGACTATTTCACTTGTTTAAAAGGACTTCATTGGCCAAACCTCAATCTGATCCTTTTTCCTCCGTTAAAGCCACAATCCCATCAAACTCCCATCTAATCACTGCAAGACGGTGTGAGATTTCAGTATTTTTCCACTCATGTATTGGTGTGTTTGTGCAGATCATTTGCAGCTAAAATGTTTCTACCAAACAGAGATAGTGGATGTTGAGTCAGACCACGACTGTTTCTGAGAGCAAAGATCGCACCAGTTTCCACATGACTTTCTCTCATAAGCTTCAACTTTCAGTGCATAGTAAGAGGATTAACTACCACTACATGATTTTAGCCTGATCTCATTAAGGGTTATATTCTGGCACAACACATGAGTAATAGAGCAAAATGGCATCAGACAAAAGTAGCTCACCGAAGTAATTTTGATACAAAAATTGTCTGAAATACCTCAAAGCACAATGATATTTAGTATATGTATGTAGCACATTTGAGAGAGCAGAGTGTGTGCTTTAAAGCTGACATTCCAAAAATAGTGCACAAAGCAGGCTGGTTAGTAACTGTGTTTACGGATGCATTTGTGCGCATAGCCACATGGCTTCCTGTTTGTGGTCAAAGCCAGTTCTAGAAAACTCTGAAGACTCTGTGAAAATGACGACAAACAACAGGTTTTTCTTCGGTGAGCTCTCAGCATTCACAATCAATCACCAAGGTGATCTAAGATAGATACAAAATGCGTAGGACTTCAGAGAAAACTACCAAAAAGGTTGCAACACTTCTAATGTCCGTAGAGCCACCGACTGTCTTGTCATGTGGGATAGTGATGCTGTCCCCTCCTTTTAGCTTTTTTTTGAAAAAGTATTTCAACTTAATAGCTACATAATCCACATGCAGCAGTTTGACGTTTCAAATTCACCACATTACTGGAAGCGAGAGGTGAAAAACCCTGCTGATGCACTGCATCTTTGTGGGAGGGGAGTATCGATGGAATCCTGGTTGCACACTTTCCATTTTGTAACACAAGCCTTGTGCCGAGACACAATTTCTGCTTACATAAATTTACTACTGCATACATAAATTTCCCACACGTGTGCGCCCACAGGAGGACTTTGTCTGACCTAGGTGGAGTACAGACACAAAACGTATGCCTACATGTGCCCCATAAAAGGCAGGACTCGTGATGTACAAGAACAGGAAACACAGCGCAAAGTTGTGGTTCCTCTAAACCTTCAGAGCAAATCAACATGTGTTTATACTGATCTGAAAAAGTAACTGAAAAACATGTGTTAAAAAAAATCATAAGAAAAAATGTAAGACTTTTTCTTTAAAGCGACGGCCTGCTCATATAACTAAACATTTTCTGTCACACCAAACAATGAAAGGTACATATTTTGGACCCTCCTTAAAGGATAAATGAGGTATATATCTGCCACCCAGTAATGTTTACAGACAACCTACCAATGATCTGTTTCTCTATTTATCAGTTAATCTGATGTTTTTCCATCGATGATTGTGAAAACATGCCCATACCTTTAATTGGCAAATACAATTTGGTGCTCACCATTTAATTCTTTGTCTTTGGATTCCAGTGTTTGGAAATAGATGTTGTACTTTGTGATGAAACCCCTCTGCTGATGTACGGGCAGCTCTTCCCACTGGATCTGGATATGTCCGGATTTGTGGTCCAACACAGAAAGACCAGGACCAGAAAGTGGCTCTGAAACACACGGTGATGCAGAGAGTTGGGTGTTGACCCCACTAAATGCAATAAGTGTCCAATAAGTATGAGCACCAGGTATGGATACACAAAATCTAACACATCCTTAAATAAAATCTTAAATTTTTTTATAAATAAGCAGTTTTTCTTAAAAAAAAAAAAAAAAAAAAATCTGAAGAAATGTTACTCTGTTCTCTGGAGTGGAGCAGTATGGATGATGGAGCACTGACACCTCTGGTGGTCACAGCATACAG
>VURO01041587.1:27376-42376 GCA_015108175.1 Pelvicachromis taeniatus
TGCACATGTCATCAGTTTCGACATGTAGAGGAAAGATAGAGATAACGCTCACCAGAACTTCATCCTGTCTCAGTTTTCTTATCAAGATACAATCCAAAAAGGCTTTTGCTATAAATCGATCCCCGTCAGACGACTTGCTGTGTGAGGAGCACCTGACTAAAGTGATCTCTTTATGGGAGCGAAATGTCTTAAAGAGGCCAGTGACCTAGTTTTGTGGTATTCTGGCAAATGCAGAAACTTTGATCATCTCTTTTTGAGTAGTTTGTTGCCCTACTTCTGTTGCCTGTTTTTCATCACCACAAAGATTCTGTTGACTTGAAACTTCAGTGTTCTCAGCACCTGCTCTCATTAAACATGCTGCTGCTGGCACATAATCAAGTGGTCAACTGAGCAAGTGACATGGTGACATCAATTTTTACTTTGAAAAGAATGCTGACAACTTGGTTAGTTGAATTTGTACTTATCACGACGCCCCCCTTCTTTACAATACATAATTAAGGTTATAAAGATTTTTTTTATAAATGACATAAATTTGATCAAAGTGTAACAGAAAGCTGCCCAGTGAAATGGAAATTAAACACATCCTGGATCTTAAATGTGTTTTAGAAGATTTTGAAAAGAAACTTACAGAGAGCTCTTCACACATGTCGCTTTGCACTCGAACATCTCGTCTCGCTGAGCCCGTTTGTAGTCTCGCAAAGTACTTCAGCCTCAAATGTTCAAAAGTCTCCAGCTGTCTTGGCTTTGGTGATTTTCTTTCACTAGTTATTTTCCATCTGTAGCTTCAAACGGTTTACAGGGAAAACCCAGAAGTTTGACGGGGTGCATGTTCGTGACATAAAAGACGCTTGAGGTTTAAGGCAGTTTTCAGAATTAATAGTCCTTCATGTTCATGGTTCAAATTCAGAAACACTCTGTGAAGTGTTACTTTTCATAAGTGACATGACAGAATTTGGTATTCCTAACACAAATGCTCTGAAATTTTTTTTTTAATTGATTCAATCTTTTATTGACATTTCATTTTCTTTCACATAAACTTTATGCTCTGCAGATTAAAATCACCAAAGCTGACCTTTAATCTACAGTGATTTTAACAGACGGAGCGTGACAGTAAAGAGCGACACGTTGTGTACTTTGAGTATTTTTTTTCCACCTTCCAAACCTCAGAATAAAACCACAGCGTGAAATTTAACACATAGCGGTCTGAATAAGAAGCATGCGATTTATTCACACACGTCACGTTTAAACTACAAAGACAATGTGCAGAGGAAGCGACTGCAGGTAACTGCATACCAGTGATTTCTTTCAAGGAGTTTGTTTTGTTTATTTTTGCACACTTGAATATTTTAGATTACTTTAACAAAGCCCTACTGGCTGCAAAAAAAACGATATTCTCAAATTTTAGATAGATAAAGATGCATGCAAAGAAGAATGGCGTTTTATTGCGCTGTTTATTGCTTTATCGTGGTACCGCACAGAGGCGGTAAGGTTTGGGGGCCCGAGCTACTCCCAACTTGAACTCCAGACTGGGCTGCTCTCCAGCAGGTGCAGAGAATGAAAACCTCTGCAGGAGGGAGGTGAAGAACAGGAATAACTCCATCCTGGCCAGCTGCTCTCCAAGACACACACGCTTACCTGAGAATACACCAGAAGACACAGCTGAGTGGCGTTTCATTCACAAGGACTTTCACCTTAATTCACAGATAATCTTTGTAGTTCTGGAAAAAAAATGAGCATACATACTATCTCATGTGTAGCACACAACAGGAAATGTGAGGGTGTTGCCTTGATAGACAATACCAGCACACTTTTTGTGATGGAGACCTTGCAGGTTAAAGTTTAATACTATGAAATTTGCGTATTTTCATGCAATTCAATCAGGAAAGGTCTTGAACCGATCAGGATTGGAGTCTTTGTGCGAAACCTTGTGTTCAGCTTTACATCTGAACCCTTTCTGGTGTCCCATGAAGCTATGACATCTTATAGTACCCTATAAATAGCTAAAAAACATAACTGTGTTACAGGATATGTGGTGTAACTCCTGACTAACCTGCAGCGAAAGGCATAAAGGCTTCTCGCTTCCTAAACTTCCCATCCTGGTCCAGAAAATGTTGAGGGCTGAAGCTGTGTGGAGTTTCCCACATCGATTCATCACACAGGACTGAGTGCAGTAAAGTTATGATTATGGTGCCCTGAAAAAACATAATACAAATGGTCATTTTTAATTGTGTTCATTTGCTAGTTGGTGGAAAATCAGCTGATGGAAGGAGATAATTTAATATAATTAAAGAGAAGGGTTATTAATGGATTATTGTGTCGCATTACACAATAATCCATCCATCCGTCATTTCTACACTCTGTCCTGGGTCTACCCTGAGGCTGCCTGAGACATCACTCAGTAGGAAGTAGCACTCTACTCTGAGCCCTCCTCGAATGTTGGAACTTGTCAACTTATGCTACACTATAGAGTGACATCTTATTCTGAATCTACAGAGTTTAAAATGATGTTGGCCCAACCTTTGGCAGCAGATTTGCGAGGTAAGACACTGATTTTGGACGAGAAAGCCTGGCCCGCCGCCTCTGCTACAATTCATCCAAAGGTTTTCTATCTATAGGTCAAACTATGTGCAGGCCAATCAAGTTCCTCCACACCAAACTCACTCATCCATGTCTTTATGGGCTTTGCTTTGTGCACTAATGCACACAGCAGGAAGGATTGCTCCTCAAACTGTTCTCACAACATTGGGACCATGAAATAGTTTTAAATTTCTTGGTATACTAAAGTATTAAGAGTTCCTTAACTCAACTCCTGAAAAACAGCCCCACACCATATTCCCCCCCTAAACCCAGAGAACACATCTCCACTGCTCTGGAGTCCAGTGGCAGTGTGGTTTTCGCAGCGTACATCTGTTGGGTTTCCCTTGCTAGTTGAAAGCCACATGCGGTTTGGAGGTCTTTAGTGATTTGAATGAGTAAGTGAATACTTTTTCCAGTATAATGTATTTATCACCGTGAAGGTTCTGAGTGATCCAGGTCATGGTAATCTAAGGCACTTGGAAAGAAAAGCGACTGTACTCCTTTAAGTTTCTTGAAGGGCCCTGCAACACGTTCTTTCCAAGCCAGAAGAGAAAGAAAGGGAAGACACAGACGCAACAAAAGCTCTTAAAACATCCCAGTGTACTTCAGACCTTTGGCTCATGTGATTAGGCAGATGATCAATAGTGGGTCAGTGACCTTCTTAAGGGACACTTCCAATAGGACTTAAATCTGGGACTTGGTCTTAGAACTGAAAAAGCTTCTCAGGTGAGAGGTGAAACATCTTCAAGAAAGAAGGCCAGTCTCTTTTCTTTCCTTAGATAATGTATTTATGTATTTATATATTTATACGGCTCCAGGGTTGGTCCAAGAGGAGTTCTAGTATTTTTCTAGTAAGTGAAATACCCAAATTCCTAGCATGTGTTTGGTTTTGACTTATATGTTTATTATTATCTTTATATTTAAACTGTCTAAAAACATTCTTAATTATTTGATAAAAGGATGGCTCATTTCATACCTTTGGGATTGTGTAGTTATCCAGTGTGGTCTCTTTGCTTGTCATGTGAGCCAAATTGAGGGGGATGATGTTGGCCATTCTCTGAATCTCATGAATGACAGCGTCAGTGTAGGGCATGTTTTCTCTGTCACTCACAGACGGCTGTCTGGATGAACCAACCACAGCGTCGATCTCAGCCTGGACTCTCTCTGCACAGTGAAAACAGGAAACAATGTGAGTCTGTGTGCAGCAGAGATGACTTACGGGGAAAATTACACATCCTACACTCTTCCTCTGACTATACATATGACCTCTTAGAAACCCCTGAGAATATAAAGTGATGACAAATTGATTAGAAAATATGTAGTGAAGGTGGATGTTATTTATAAATACACCTTGTATGTCAGGGTAGTGGATCATGTAAAGCAGCCCCCAGTGTAAAGTAGTGGTTGTGGTTTCAGTGCCAGCACCAAAAAGATCCAGAGCGCAAAAGCACAAATTTTGTAAATAAAAACCAGATTCTTTGTTCTCTTTCTAGAAGTGTGAGAGAGGAGCAAAAAAAAATGTGTTACACAGTAATACGTCATACATTTTATTAGAAATGTAGGTAAACAGAGAAGGGGCACAACACTCACCTCTCCCATTTCTATGAGAAAGGCATCAATGTAATCTCTTGGTGACGAAGGGTCAATATTGTCTTTGTGCTCTTTGATCTTGACTTCTACAAACTCAATTAACTGCTGTACCAGCAATAAGATTTTCTTGTGAGATCCAGGAATCCACTTCATCAGCCAGGGCATTGTGTTGTACATCTACACAGTTCGAAGACAGTTACTAAGTTATCCGACAGCCTATAAACAGTGATCACATTTCTGTCCTGTTAAGCTAATGTTTGACAGATGGAAGGCCTACTGTATATTTTATAGCGTATATTTTGTCCTCCATCCTGTCACCCCCAACCGGTTGTGGGAGATGGTGGCCCCTCCCTGAACCTGGTTCTTTCTAAGATTTGTTTCTGTAAAAAGGGAGTTTTTCCTTCCCACTGTCACCAAGTGCTTGCTCATAGGGGATCATCTGACTGTTGGGGCTCTCTCTGTGTTATTGTAGGGGTCTTTACCTCACAACATAAAGCGCCTTGAGGGGACTGTTGATTTAGCGTTGTAAATAAAACTGAATTTAATTGCCTAATCTAACTAGACATAAAGTAGTTAGAACATCCCCTCAACTAGAAACAACAGTTCTATGCCAAACTGAAATCTCTGCATCAAAAGTAAAGCTACTGTTGGTTGCTTGTTGACAGATTTAGCAGATTTTTAAGTCGGATGTCCTTATTTACACAACTTCAATGAGATTTGTGTTTCAAACATAAAATGATCTTTTGCTTGTTTGTCGTTTGCTTGATGTGTAACCTTTTACACTATGGATCCCACAACTGCGGCGAAAATACAACTGGTTAATTATAACAATTTTAGAGCCTGATCAGTACTTTTACCTTTGAGTAAGTAATAAAATATATCTTACACAATACTGCTTGTGTACATTTACTTGACTCATAGTTTGAATACTGGGCTTTTAGTTTTAGTAGTCTAACATTGCTGTATTTGTTTTCAATAACATTTCTTCAGCAATGTTGCAAATTAAACACATTTTAATTACAGAAGAAAATTCAGTTATGAATAAAATTACTGGATGTCTCACCTGTACTGACAAAGTTCCCTGTAAATGCACAATGTTGTTGAATTTCTTGAGAATTGTCTGAAACTCCTTGTCAGTGTACTCGAATCGATTCCCAAACACCAAACAGCAGATGATGTTGGACACAGCGTTGTTTATCAGTGACTGGGCACTAAAGGCCTTGCCTGTAAAATACAGAAAAAAAAAGACTGAGGAATGCTTGTAACATAACTGGAATCCCAAACATCATAAAACAAAACATCAAATATGATGTGTCACTCGACATCCCAGTATAAATCACATGTGACAGGTTTCATGATACCCAAGTACACAATATATGTAGCTGTTGGTGCATGCTTGTGTTCAAAGTTATAGGTAGTGTGAGGTAATTGTGCCTTGCTTATCTGCAAAAGCGTCTATGAGATACTGGCACTCCTGCTGGATGGATGACTCCAGGGTTTTCTTGCCCAGACCAAAGTTTCTGAGGGTGTGAAGAGCAAATCTCCTCTGTTGCTTCCACGGATAACCATTTGACATCACAAGACCTTTCAGGGACATACAAAAACATTAGCTCCAAAATGGTCTAAATGAAGTCTGATGTTGCTCAACTTCAAATATGAGAATACAACCAACTCCACCTCTGTTTCCTGCCAGTTCAAATATGGGGATGACGGGACGATCGATAAGGTCTTCTCCTTTTTGTACCAGGGCCTCTTTCACACACTTGTAGCCACTGACGACCACAATTCTCCCACCAAAAAGTCGAAGGCTGAAAACGTTTCCATACTTCTCTGCAAACTGAACACGGGCATTAGGCACTGACGTTATGGTTCACCACTGAGTGGACATACCGTTTTCACTGTTTTAACCTCCATGTTTAACTGTTTCTTTTCAGCTGCTGAAGTCTATTTAAAAATACCATTTCTGATTGGATTTTTCAACTGCCAATATTGTCTCACCCCCCCACTCCCACTAAAAAGAATTAATTTTATTTCACTTTATTTTCTACTACACAGCAATAAAGATACGTCTGTACAATTATACCTCTGTGAACTGCAAGTGAAGCCTGGCAGGTTGGATACGCCAAAGATCGCCAACGAAAGCGAGAGCCCACGGTCCGGGAGGAAAGTTTTTTGGCACCCTGTTCTTCAAAAAATCAGTCAGCAGCAGGAAAATACACAGAAATAGTAAAATGCTCCTGGCATCAACCCACTCCAGGCCGAGCACGCTGTATATTGTCTCCATAGCTTTACTCTGTTATGCAGACTTAACTCAACTGTTTTTACTGTGACGCCACAGTAAATAAAGTGCAATCAGCTACAGGGACACAATATTATATAACCCAAAGCCTCACATAACCCAGCCCAAAGTCCAGATAAAGCCCTGATTACACTCCTGAGTAGTCCTCCCTGTTGTGCTGAAAATAATGGTGTCACGCTCGTATACCTGCAGAGAGGGCCTCTGGTCCATCTGTACTTTTCACATTACATTTTGAGGATTTTTCCTCTGCGTCCCCCCTTTTCACGGTGACCTATTCTACACTGATACAAACATAGTACTGCACTATTTCAGTATTGGTATCATATTGATACTTATGTGTTAGAATCATGGATTTAGTTTGTTTTTCTCCTCTAAGTTCTCTAAGTTCAGTAGTGTACTTTGTTTCTGTTCATCATCATCTGTGCAGACCCCACTCTTTTAATGCAGGCACGAAGGTTATGAAAAATAAAAAAAATAAAATACAAGGTTTTGTCCTGGGGTGTCCTGCCAAAAAGTGCAGCAAAAGAAACAAAGAGATACCAAAAATCTCTTTTCTAAAAGGCACCACAGGAATGAAACCTCTAGTTCTTTGACTCAAATGAGCAGGACCGTGGTTTGTTATACAATGACCGGATGTCTATGCCCATTATTATCATGAGCTGTGTGCTGGCAGGAATGGTGGAGCCAAAGTGCAGACTCATGGAGGCCAAAACTTGAACTTAAAAGTTTTAATGCTAAACTGAAAGGTCACAAAACTGAAACTTCAAAATAACTTACATGAACAGAACATACAGCATAGGACGAGGGAGATCACAACAAAGACCAAAGAAAACACAGGGCTTAAATACACAGAGGGAGCAATCAGGAAATGAGAGCTGGGGGGGGGACACAGCTGGGACAAATCAGGGCTAACGAGACAAGGGAAGCAAAACCAGATACATTAACATAAGACACAGACTTCCAAAGTAAAACAGGAAACACAACACAGAGAATCTAAACTAGAAAAATATTATAACTCATAGACAAAGAAAGCTCAACATAATGAAGTACACAGAAACAAAGAACCAAAAACACAAAACACTGAGTTGACGACTCAGGCACCCTAACAATGATCCTTTATTTAATACAAAAACCCGACCAAGGAGATAAAGAATGAATAATGAGTAGAAAAATATTAACCAAAGATAGCCAGAGTAAAATAAGATCTGTACAAGTAAACAAATACCACAGGGCAACATAAAATAGTTTGAAAGAACATGATCAGTTTCAGGTGCCTTAAAAGTTTTTATAAGCTCTACCACAGTAAATCTGTTCAACAGTAAGAAGCATCACATTAAGCCCTCCTTTAATGCAGGAAGGTGATCATTTCCATTCCAGTAAAATGAATATTTTTGTTTTGATGATGCCTTCCCTCAGAGGTTGTCTTTGATTAGATGGGAGTGCTCTGGCCCCATCATGGTAGCCAAATATGACTAGATTACAGTCCAGGTTAATGAACGCACCATACTGGTTGGATAACCAGCCAAATATATCTGGATAGGACCGCAATGTGTGTGACACTGACACGTTTGCAATACCACATTTGTCACAGATGGGGGAGACAGTGCCAAATGTTTGGTTAAGTCTTGGACTAATGGAGCCTATGCAAGACTTTAAATTCAGTCAACCTGGAAATGAGAAAAAACCTTTGAATGCTGAACAGGCTCTCTTCTGAGAGTTCATCTGAAATCACAGTTCAGTTCATTGGTGAAGGCTTCACTAACACAGCTACGCTAACTCGGATAGCAAAAACTTTAACAAACCAGAAAACTAAACGTTTCATCAGAAAAGCACGAATTGTGCGGTTAACAGTGACTTCGGGAATTGAGCCCTGTCTATGATGTCTGATTTGGAGGTAGTGATAAAAATGTGACTGATGAAGATGGAAATTATGAATCCAGCTGAAAAATGACACTGGTGGAAAAATGGGTAAGTTAAGACGAGTCATTAAGTGTTTGGGTTTCCAGGGAGTTTTAAGAACGAGGAAAGTGAATGGCAGAAAGGTCAGAAATGCACCCCAAATCAATCAATCTATGAGTGGTATAAAGTCACTTTTACTACTGTTGAATTTCCTAACAGCACGCTCAGTGATTTGATATATTCCAGAAGATGGGGAACAAACACTGTTGGTTCATTCAAGACTTTCAGTTGTCCAAATGTTTACACCATGAATTCCTGGGCGACTTCTGATAACCTTTGTAGTGCAGTGTTTGTGTGGATAACGTTGTGGCCACCACACCCATGAAAGTACACTGACATTTACACCGAGGCTTGCGTTAACCCTCTGAAGACAAAATTTACAATTCTCAGACCCAAGCAGACGCGTGGATGCTCGTGATGTGAAAGTGCAATACTGGTGTGAGTGTGCATCATTTTCTGTGCCAGGTCTGATGTCACAAAAGATAGCGACATGAGAAACATTTAGCTACCACAGACCACAGAGCTGTTCAGGGTGTGGTACATGATCTGGGTCACTAGTTGCATAACTTAGCAGAAATCACACACCCAGGCAATGACGCATGTCTGCCAACAGTCTAGGATTTGAAAGGTCCTTTTCGTAACTGATGCACCCATACTAGCCTTTGTGATAATAACTAAGTTTTCCATGCAATGAGCTGGGAAGGGATTCTCCTATATGGTCATGATGGACAAACTAGGAAGGCTGCCACCTTAAAATGTACCAAAATAAGACATGCACAGATCAAAAGGGAGTGCTTGGCTGTGGTTCAGGCATATAGAAAGCTCCCAAAATAACTTTAGCTTGTTTTTCATTACCCAAACAGACCACAAGCCATTGTTTCCACACTTGAAAGGAGACTGATGCAATGGCTTTTTGTTAATACCTACACCTGAGAATAGCAAATTTCAATGCACCGGCAAAGCATGTCTTTGACAACTGCTTGAAGGCACCCTTCAGCAAGGCAAAGACCTTTAGACAATCGAAACAGTCAGATGACGCATATCATATAGTCAATGCTGGAAAAGGTTAGAAACCACAAAAAAAATGATGAACCCTAAATGACGCTGAGCTGCATGCATCGAGTCAGATATTCTCTCTTAACATGTTGCAACTTGATCCTCTCCCACACTGCCCAATAACAGTGGAACTACTACATGAGATTCACAGTGAATAGTGCTGTAACTGTGTTGCTGCCAGGTAATGGCTGAGGAATACAAAACTGGATTAGACAACACAAACATTGACAAATGCCAAAATCCAGCCTAGAAGACAAGGACAATTCAGATTGATGGCAGTGTAAACTTGATAGAAAACTGACTGAATTAGAAGGATTAAATCAATCAAAACCGGATTCAGTGAAAGATGAATTTGTATTACTCACATTTTCAAGTCAGGTCATGTTTATTTGTTCAGCACATTTAAAACCACAGGTGGTGTTTCAAACTGCTTCACAATGAGGGCACATGGATTATCACTCAACAGTCAATCTTTAATGTCAGAATTATATATTTGCATACAGTATAATAATGTATGTAATTCCTAAAGGTTTAATTAAACAGCATACTGGCTCATAACATAATACAAATACCCTAACTCTAACCCTAATGACGAAACAGAAACTGCTTGACAAGAAAAATGTAGTGAAAGACAAACGCACAGTGTGAGAAACAGACGTGTTCGGCTTATACTTGATGGTTTAACGTGCCGCGGCACAGAGGCGGTAAGGTTTGGGACAACGAGTGGTTCCCAGTTTGAACTCCAGGCTGGGCTGCTCTCCAGCAGGTGCTGAGAATGAAAACCTCTGGAGGAGGGAGGTGAAGAACAGGAATAACTCCATCCGGGCAAGCTGCTCCCCGAGACACACGCGCCTGCCTGATAACACACAATAAGAGTTTATTATATAGACTATTACTGCAGCTACTGAATATGTTATATACATATAGATAAACTACTCTCTTGACATACCTGCAGAAAAAGGCATAAAGGCTTCTCTCTTCCTAAATTTACCATCCTGATCCAAAAAGTGTTGAGGGTTGAAGGAGTCTGGGGTTTCCCACATTGACTTATCATTGAGTACAGAGTGCAATAAAGGCAGGATCATGGTGCCCTGACGAAACACGTAAGTTACTTTGTGTTTGTTGAAGAGTTATCTCAAAAACTAAGAAGGAAATAATTAAACAGGTTAGATGGAAAATCAGCTGATGGAGAAACAAATTATTATTAAGTATGTTGATCAGATATTATTTTGATATTCCAAGAGAAGAGCTACTAAATGGGTTGTATTGTATTGTTAATTAACAACAGATGCACCAAAATACAGTGGTTGCTTTAGATGTTTTAACCATTATCCCACTGCAATTAATGAATTAAGACACTTTCGTCATAAATATTGCACAAAACAATGTTACTGAGTTTATCTATGCTTTAAAGCGACTGAAAAGAATAAGCAAAAGGATTAGGTGAAATAATTCTTAGCATATGGATTGTGTACCTTTGGGATTGTGAACTTATCCAAAATTGTGTCCTTGTTTGTCATGTGTGACAAACTCATTGGGAGGATGTCACCCATTCTCTGGATCTCATGAATGACCGCGTCAGTGTAGGGCATGTGTTCTCTGTCGCTCAGAGAGGGCTGTCTGGATGAACCAATCACAGCGTCGATCTCAGCCTGGACTTTTCCTGTACACAGTGCACAATGTGAGTCTATGTAACACATGTTACAACATCACATCAGAAACATTTTATTTTTCAATAATTGGCGGACCTATAAGAGACGATTGTCATTATAAAGTTGAGATTTTTACAGAATATGTAGTCATGGTGAATATTACTCAGTCACAAACCTTGTATGTCAGGGTAGACGATCATGTATAGAAGGCCCCAGTATAAAGTAGTGGTAGTGGTGTCAGTCCCAGCACCAAACAGATCCACAGCGCAAGCATACAAACTACTGAGATCAAAAGTTGAATCATTGCCCTCATTCTGTTAGAGAAAAAGATGAAAGGAATCTGTTGTCATTTTATTAAAAACATAAAAAGAACAAACACAGAAGAGATGCAGGACAACACTCACCTTTTCCATTTCTATGAGAAAGGAGTCGATGTAGTCTCTCGGAGATGATGGGTTCAAGTCTTCTTTGTGTTCTTTGATCCTGTTTTCAATGAAATTATTTATATTCTTGATCAGAGTAAATGTCTTCTGATGAGGTCCGGGCACCCACTTCATCAGCCAGGGCATTGCGTTGTACAGCTACAGCGCAGGAAGACAGTCACTAACTTGTCAGACGGTGTGGAAATATCTATGACTTTTCTATTTAGATAAACCAACTTTCAGAAGATAAAAATGTACTAAATTAATTAGCTTTCAAAGAGCACATGTGTTTGCATAAATCCTTTGATGCTTGTTTAAAGGAGGCTCACCTGTGCCCACATGGTTACCTCCAAGTACAATAGCTCATTGATGTCCTGAAGAATAGACTGGTGCTGCTCATCACTGTACTCAAATCGATTTGAAAACACCAAACAGCAGATGATGTTTGACACGGCGTTGTTTAGCAATGGCTGTGCATTAAAAGGCTTCCCTGTCAATAAAAAGAACGTGTGGATAACACAGAAAAAGGACTCCATGTCCAAAGAGAAGACAAAGTTGCTAGAAGTTTACTAAATAAAGCTTGTCTTGTATTTTTTTTAATGCATGTAAAATGAGCAATTTTCTATTCTGTTTCTGATCAACTACGTCTTAGCAAAACATTGCATCATGTAATACGTGCTTATCTAATATTTGAAATACCTTGCTGATCTGCAAAAGCCTCGGTGAGATACTGGCATTCCTGCTGGGTATATTCTGCCAACGTCTTCTTGCCCAGTCCAAAGTTTCTGAGTGTTTGAAGAGTAAACCTCCTCCGCTGTTTCCATGGATAACCACTGGAAGCTACAATACCTTTGAAAAAACATATAGAGACAAAAATATTTCGACTGGAAGAGAAACCAGGTATATTGATCATTATCGTCATGCTAGTGTCCATCTGATGCTCCAGTGTTAAGTGTTTATAATTAAAAGAAATTGAAAAAATTCAACCACCTTTATTTCCAAATACATCATCAACCAGTGGTATCAATGGACGATCTGCAAAGTCATCTCCTCGTTGGACCAGGGCTTCCTTTACAAACTTGTAGCCATTAACGATCACAACTCTATGACCAAAGATTTGAAGGCTGAAAATGTTTCCATACGTCTCTGAAAACTGAACAGACAGGAGATTTGTGCTGTTGTTCAACACTGACATATTTTCAGGATCATTTAAAAAGAAATAACTTTTCTGATGTGGTTGACTTTTCCATATTCATTCTCTTCACTGTTTCATTTAATAATGTAATTGTTAATACAGTTCCAATAGGAGTCCAATAAAAGCAAATAAACAACAGGCGACAGCAGGACAAGGAGCCGAAAAGAGGGCAAAGAACAAACTGTAGCAACCGTAACAAGTGAGAAATGAGATATATTACAAATAAATGTGCCAAAAAAATACAACAACCCCAAAAACAAGCAAATAAAAACAAAGACCAAAACAGAAAGCAGCCTGTAGAACAAAACTGAATTTTTTGCTTACAAACACTGAACGTCTCTTTACCAGACAGCAAACAGTAGACGCTGAAAGGACTATAGCAGCGACTTGAAATGCAGCTCAGACTAGAGCTTGTAGGCTGTTGGTGAAAGCGAGTGCACCTCAAAGCATCGTAAACATGCGATTTTATTTATTTAGTTCTTTTACAGAATGTTTTTAAGTCTCAAAAACTGCTCGGCTCCATGTAGCCCAATCTGAGTCTAAATGATCGCCAATAACAGAAGAATAAAGGGAACCTATAGGACCAATCGCCGCATTTTCTATATTAATATATTCTTCTTCTTAACATCAATAATAATAATATTTATCTTTATTTTGTATCACACCTCTTGGAACTGCAGATGGAATCTGTTAGGTTGCAGGCGATGAAGATCACCAATCAAAGGGAGCGCCCACGGTCCGGGAGGAAAGTTTTTCGGCACTCTGTTCTTCAGAACATGAGCCACCAGCAGAAAAACACACAGAAAAAATAAAATGCTCCTTCCGTCAATCCACTCCAAGCCGAGAGCGCTGTATAGTGTCTCCATGTCTCCGCTCATTCCTGTCACTTTTTTTTTGTTTTAATCGACGTCGCTTTCACCACTAAACATAAACAACCAGAATAATGGTGGGAAATTACATAACCAAGTGGTTTCGATAGCTGGCCTTCAAAATAAAAGCATTAAAAAAAAAAAAAAACAATATCAAGTGTCTCGTAGCGTGTATATATATATATATGTGTGTGTACCGTTTCCTTCTTAACTGGTGGGCCAGTGTTAACGAAACATTGCATGTCACGCATCAGGACACATACAGAAATTATTAACATCTGTAGCTTTAAAAAAGATTTTATCAAACATTTTTTTCTATACGTTATATTAACTGAAATCCTCCTTATTGGCCAAATCCAACCTACTGAAGGGAAATCATTTCTCACTCACAATTGATATCTCCAGTTTTCCCTTCACCTCAGGTTGGTGTCATCCTAGACGGTTCACTATCCTATAAATCTCACATCAATGATCTCACCCGTTCTGCCTACTTCCATCTATGCAACATTAACAGATGACGTCCTTCTCTTTCCACCCAGTCTATGCCCGTTCTTGTCCATAGTCTCATTACCTTCCGCCTTGACTATTGTAGTTCTCTCTTACATGGTCTCCCCCCAAAATCCCTCCATAAGCTTCAACTGGTTCAGAACTCTGCTGCTCGCATTATTACCAGAACCCCCTCCTACCAGCACATCATTCTTCAGGAAATTCACTACATATATATCTATATGTATATATAGATATATATGTATATATAATGAATATAATAAAAAAAGGCAAGTGCATGCAGAAAATCCACTTATTTATGACACAGTGCATTTCATATGAAAAATAAAAACACTTACACCAACTGAAATAATTTATTGTGGGTATTAGGATCACACCGTCGCCACCTACTCTGCATGGCTTGCCTGCATTACTTGGATATCCAAATAAACATAAACTTATATACTTTTCAAAATAGTTTGTGAATTTAAAAGGCCCTTCTTTTTTAAGAGTGACCTGAGAGTTTTGGTAATCAACCTGCCCATTAAGTTATATCATAGAGAGTCTACTGTAGAATGACAACTGGTTTCTTATGTTCTCAAAGAAAGTGGGAGAGCCAAGGGGAGGATTAACACTTTCAGCAGAACACCTTGAAAAATTTTCACCATCCAAGAAAACAGAAAAAAATTATGTATTATTCTGATTTATTTCCAAAAACCTTAAAATACTTTAAACACATCATTAACCACCACAGTGTTAGCTTCATTACCCTGGAGGGCACTGTTTCATGACCTGGTCAACTTCAAAACGCTGACTCAAATACCGTATTTTCCAGACTACAAAGCGCACCTGAATATTAGCCTCACAACTTGAAATTATGAAAAAAAAACCATTT
>VURO01041589.1:0-10032 GCA_015108175.1 Pelvicachromis taeniatus
CGTAAGTTTTCAACTTTTTTACTAACGCTGGTTTTTACCCTTTAATTCATCCAGACACCCCCCACGTAGACATACACTCAGAGATAAACACCCAACCTCCGTAAATGCAAAACTAATTTAAGCTGCTTAGCAGTAACATATGTCATTAGATTAATCGATGCATCGAAAAATTAATCACTAGATTCATCGATTCGGAAAATAATCGTTTTGCCCAGCCCTAGTTTCATTTAGACAATTGTGGAAAACAAAAAATTTAAAAAATAACACAAATTGGAAACATTTGATGTGTCATTGTTTCATTTAGACTTCAAATAACGTAGCATTTGATGTCAACATATTTGTGTTACATTTGCAGTGCTCGTGGTGTTGTATTATGATTGTGTTCATTTTCTGAGTATATCCTTCTGCCGTGCTTCACATATTTACTGCTGCTTGACTAGCTTTAGTCATGCTAGCATCAGCACAGGTAGAAACAGATACACATCAGAGAATCGGGCATTGCATCGGCCTATCTGAATTAGGGCTGCCAAAAACGAATATTTTGATAGCCGACTAGTCACCGCAAAAATAATAGTCACCGATTATTTTTGAGATTCGAAACCCCGACCTTCCGATCATGAGGTGAGCACTCTACCTACTGAGCTACCTCCTTCTCCTCCTCCTCCTCTCTAATACGAGTAATATTCAAACTAAACTAGCCACAGCCATTATTGAAAACTGAGCAGGGCCACGATATGAATTCTGGGACACAGCTTCTTCTTCTTCGGGGTTTAACGGCAGCTGGCATCCTTGTACATGCAGTGCTGCCATCTTCTGTTTCAGTCTGTTATTACACTCTTAAATCCTATTACTTATTGCTTCTTTTGGGATCTTACAAACCTTCAAACAACGCGTCAACTATTAAATTACTCGTCGACGATTTTGATAGTCGACGTAATCATGACTAGTCGACTAATCGTGGCAGCCCTAATCTGAATACAAATGGAAAAGAAAAATACTAATATAGATAACTTAGATAGCTAAACATTACAGATCTGAACGTTAACCGATGGACACACAATTCCCAAATGTTAAAAATCAATCACCATTTAATAAAGTCTGTTTTTAAGCTGCTGCCAATCACATGACAGCAGCTCAGTGCAGGTGTAAAAGGTGAGGTGTAAAATAAAACCTTTAAAAATATGAATCAATATTAATCAGTTTTTAAATATGAAGCAATCAAACAGACTTGTGTCCAAATTTATAAGCAATTTTTCATTTTTAAAGATTTCTCTTACACCATGACATTTACGTTCTTCATTCAAATCCGTGCCTCCCTGGTCCGCATTTGACACAAGCCAAGCACTCCCACCTGACATCTGCTCCCCACGAGTGTGACACTGTGTCGAGGTACGCGTGTCCGTGCGAAAACCAAATTATAAGCCAGTGATTGTTTAAACCAGTGGGGGTGTTCATGTGCGAGAGGACACATCCATGGTCAGCAGAGCATTAGTAAGTTGTGGGGATAGCTGTTAAATGGACCAGCATAACCAAATAGCCTCAAACACAAAGTAAAACTACAGCTACTCTGCATCAGAAGCTTTGTATCCTATAATAAATCCCCACAGCTAATTTTCCATAAAAATGCTGCTATTTATTAATTTGACTGGATGGAAAGCCTGTAAAATAGGATTTACACCTATTTAATAATGAAAGGACAAATTTGGCAAACACACGCACGGACACACGAAGGCACTCGTGAGCACGCACGCACACTTTCATACCAGTGAGTTGGACCTGAGCCGCATAATTTCCACTGATGACGTAGTCGGTGCTCGGTGTTTGGCACTCGTAGAAGCCAGCATCCGTCAGCTTCACCTCAGCGATCTTCAGCTCCACCTCGTTGTCTTGGAGGCGCACCACCGAAATGTCGCCGGACGCCACGCGCTTGCTGTAAGACTGGTCGGAGTAGCGAGAGTCGAAAGACGAGATGATCTTCGTCTTTGGCCCTTTCGCATCCTTTAACATATTCCATTCAAAATCCTGCAGAAGGGGGATAAAAACAATCTGAGTGTTACTTTGAACACACAATACTAGAGGCGGAGTCAATTAGAGACACCAGGCCAGAGCTGTAAGTAATATTCAGATTAATGGCAGTACAGTGTTATCAGTGACCTGTGAGCCACAGACTCTGAATTCCATTAGAAAGTAGCTAAAAAGTTTGCTTCCATTCACTTTTTACTGTATATTCAAGAACCTCAGAGGAAGAAATCTGACCCTTAATATTTGGTATCAATTAATAATCTAATGCCCAAGGTAATACACTAAATATTCATACTCTCCAGAGGATCAACTCTTTCAATTCTAGGCTAAACAAACAACTCGGAGGAAAAGATATTTGAAAACAGATTTACACGGATGACCAACCATCTTTCAGCAGACCTAAGTAAGGTGGATTTTTATGCTTATGAGACTGGATTTAAAGTTAAACTATTTAAATATCAATTCTTAGCTGTGTCCATGAGCTCGTTTACGGCATCCTTCTCAGAGAAAATGATACAGCACTTTTCCAAAGTCTCGAGTTACCCCTGATTTCTTTATATTCGTGTATTTTATAAACATGTTTTTTAAAGGTTAAAGTAAAAGCTGTACATGACTATTTTAGGAAATAGGATTTTCTTTTAATGAAGCTACCTAACATTGACCTTTATGTCACACCAAATATTGAATTTAAAGTTTCTCAGAAATATTCAAACTCTGTTTTTTTATGCAAGTTTCCACATGTTTCAGTAAACTGCTACACCTGTTATACCAGGAAGATTTAAAGAAATGAAAAGTGGCTCAAGACTTTTGCAGAACAATTTACGTATCAATCCTCGGCTAAAAACAGTCCGACCACAAATCCATTATTTACCCTTTTTTGAGTCATGTTTGCCAATATTCAGTTATGTTGAGGGTGGAGGAGTACATTTAATTAATAAACTAACAAAAAAAAATTACAACCACTTGCGTGTGGAAGAAAACTGATGTTCGCATCATTTCAAAGTGTAACCCATCTGCCAGAGAAAGCGTCAAGACTGATGTGTGTGTGTGTGTTGGGAAAATTACCTGTTCACTAGGTCCTGTGTACTCTTTGACATCACATCTGATGGAGACTGGTTGGCCCTCCACCCGGATTAATGGACCAGGAGGCACCGTCACCACACGGGCCGAGCACCCACCTTGAAGGACAAAGAAAACATTTTAAAAGATTAAAAATCTATAACAGGAAAAAAATATTTGGAGGTTTAGTTGGATTCCAAAACCTCAACGATGAAAGAAAATTTATCCTTAAGTCAAGCAAAATAGAATTGACATGAAGAATAAGCTGGATTCGCATAAATTCATCAAGAAAAATGTTTAAAAGGTACCAAGCTACAAGTCTGACAACCAATTAACAAAGAAGCCGGATTTTATCAATAGAAGTTGTCTTTTTAAAAGACAAACAAAACAAAACCAAGGCACAGATACAGGTCTTGTTGGAACTTGAGTGAAGTACTGACGTTATTGACGATGACGGTGCTGAAACCTGAATTGCACTCTCCACGCACACGTATTTCTATACACGCTCACACCCACATCATTTTCTCTGGCACAAACACCAACCGCTGGTTATGACAGCCCTCCAGCAGATTTCAGAGAAGGAAGAAAACAACAGCAAGAGGCTGAGACTTATATGCGCCTCTTTAATTTAGCTTCAATTGCGTAGCAGATCATTAGTGCTGTTTGGTTACATTGTAACACTTCTTCTATCAAATCAAACCATCTGCATTTCATTCCTCCTTAGGCAAAGTGTTCGACTCTTGAATTCCAGCTGGGTAGGAGGCATGTAGCAACACAGCCGAACTGACTGAGCTATGTACGGTTACGCGATACTTTCTGGTTGGTGAGGCGCAGTCCACACTACAATTAATTCCAGGATCATCAAGCTAGTGTTAATGAACCACCCCAAACTCATCCTCACATTATCTTTAATGTAGGGTAAATAATAATATGGTCACAGTAGGTAGTTTTTTTGTAACCCAGATATGAAAGCTGATACTGAACATGCGATCAGATTAGTTCTTCTGTCTGATTTCCTTTTTTGGAAATTCCATTTTCAAGTGTCAGACAAATACAACCAATACGCTAACAATACAGGCATCACATTTACAGACAGTAAAGACGACTCGAACGCAACACCCACGACATACCATATTTCACCTTGGTTTGTTCAGCAGAGTGTCTATACCTGCTGACTGAGCAGTACAGGAAAGGTCCACTGGCGAAACGTATTGGACTGATAATGAGGAAAAGCCATTCAATTGGCTATCGTTCTGTTTAACGTCCTCCTATGTTTTATTCTTAAACTCAAGCTTACTGAAGCCGGGTTTTAATTAGCTACTTTTACCATCCGTTCTGTCAGTTACTGTGCTATGAGAACATGGCTTGCAGCGGCACTGCAAAGTGTGTCTGTGTGCATTGAATTTTCTTGAAGGCCAAGTAACTGAAGTAGTCATGTCATGGCCATTCAGCTCACTTGCAGCGTTTCCACTCTGTTTGAAGCCAGATTTCTAAAAATAAGTTTGACAGAGGAGAACAATCAGTCATATCATCAAAAGGTTTGGGAAATTATCTAAAAAATTAGTTCTGTGTAGACTTCATAGATCAGGTCTAAGAAATTATTCAGTTTTAGCTATCATCGGGAACTACCTGCTCAGACTGTTGCTTGGCAACATATACTCTAATTTCAAAAGCAACCCCAGGTTTAATCTGGTATTTGTTTTAGGTCTTACTATACCAATCAACATAAAACTAAAACTCTATACTGAGAGGTCTGCAAACAAAGAAGGATTTTTACAGCGAAAGT
Organism: Pelvicachromis taeniatus; assembly: GCA_015108175.1. Classification (NCBI taxonomy): domain Eukaryota; kingdom Metazoa; phylum Chordata; class Actinopteri; order Cichliformes; family Cichlidae; genus Pelvicachromis; species Pelvicachromis taeniatus. The sequence goes on from VURO01041589.1 coordinate 4,868, forward strand.
CATGTCTTCTGTCTTTAAACCCTCAAACCTATAAATGGATGAGGTAAAAAAAATAAATAAAAAAACAGTACTTTGAGAAAAAGCCCTGTGCTTGCATGAGCCATCAATACTTGTGAGTTGTTCAATTCTTATGTTTTTGGCAGTTGGCCTGGCGGTGTGAGTGCGTGTGTGAGCCTGCTGAGTGTGGGTTTTTTTCTGCTTTGCAAGTAACAGTGAACAATGAAGTAAGAACCATATGAAACCTACTGTTCCAGTTCACTGTCTACAGTGGTCTACAGTTTAATCTGTCTCCATTTTCACATCAGATATGCGTAGTTGACGCGTTGGTCTCAAATGACAATGTGATGCTAACAGTGAAAATCCGCTCCAAGGAGCACCTGAGGCTCACTGCGTCACACACATCGACTGGGGTTTTCTGCACCACCAAGGCGAAGCCAGCAGCAATCAAATCGCCTCCAAATTCCCTTTAAATTACTTCCTAAGCTAATGCTAATGCTAAGTTACTATCACGTGACACAACCAAAAGCTTACCTTTTAATTTTAAGGTGCATTAACACCAAAGGGTCAAAAAGCGTGAGAGCCATTAATCACAAAGAGGAAAAACGTTGTTGAGATTTATGTTTTTCAAACTCAGTTTCCAGCCTGTATGACTCTTGGTCTCTTGTGAAAATAAATGATTGGGACCAGCAGAGCCTGAAAATTCCCACAAGGTCTGATAATCAAATATGACATTATAAAAAAACTTAAAAAGGGATATCTGGATATTTTTACGTCACTGTGTTGGAGCGAGCGAGCACGTCTGGATCACCATCTGGATGCTTAGTTGGCGGTTACGTTGAGGTGATGCTGACCGTCAATCTTATCAGCAAAAACCCTGAAAATCTTCTCTTCTGTCTTATTTCTGCTCCATCAGAGGTAGTCATGCTATTGCTAACAGACAGGTGGCAAGAGTCAGCCATTTACACTTTAAGCTTGTATCATTTATTTGCCCTCGTTTCAATTTTCTACTTCCAGCTGAGTTTTCTTATCTGAAAAAAATAAAATAAAAATCCTCCTTTTTATATAAGATACAACATCTGATTGTGACACCATGTCTCTAATTTCCTTTTTACTCATGACTGTGTGTCAAAACATTGCAATGAGTCACTACAAAAAGCACTGGTTTGGGTGCCCTGAGTCATGATCAGGTTCAACAGTGTCTGCCATTAAAACATGATTGCAAAAGCTTTGATGGGATTATTTAACCTTAATAAGTACAATAGACAATCTATATCTGTAGTTTGGGCTGTACTATAATAGATACTGTCTGGCATTATAGGTGTTCGTCTCATTTCAGACTTCTGATTCACGACAGCTGTCAGAAATCCCATGATTTATATAGACGAGTATTAAAAAAAAACTGGTTGGTTTTCAGTGAGCTTCACTAAAACTCTGTTGGGCTGACCTGAGAGTCATCAAATAAGCATAAAGGTCACCAAACTGGGGCTGAAAATCTTCTACATGATAAAAACAAAATACATAATACATGATCAATTATCTGGCAGAACAGACATTTAGGGTACATTATACAATCATGAGAAAAAGGCCTTTTTCAAAAGGACTCTTTGCATGAATCAGTAGCTTTTGGGTACTTCTTCATGCATACCTCTCTTAAGATCCCTCATGGCGTTTCGGTCTAGTTAGTCTGGGTTTTAACTGGGCCACAGCAACACCTTGATTCTTTTCTTTTCCATTCATTCTGTTGTAGATTTGCTGCTGTGCTCCGGATCATTTTCCTGCTGCATGATCCAGACAGATGGCCTCAAATTTGACTGTAGAAGACTTCGGTATACAAAGGAGTTCATGGACAACTCAATGACTGCAATGTGCCCAGGGCCTGTGGCTGAAAACAAGCCCAAATCGTCGTGCCGACAGTTGGTATGAGATGTTTGGCTTTTCAACAAACGTGGTGCTGTGTATTATGGTCAAACATCTCCACTTCGGTCTCATATGTCTTAAGGACATTGTTTGAGAAGTCTTGCAGTTCGCCCAGATTAAACTTTGCAAACCTAAGCTGTGCTGCCATATTCTGTTTACAGAGAAGAGGCTTTCTCCTGGCAACTTACCCAAACCAAGCCATACTTGGCTTGTTTTTTCTAATTGTGCTGTCATGAACGTTAACATTTAACATGTTAGCTAAGCCTGTAGAGTCTAAGATGTAGCGCTTAGGTTTTGTTTTGTTTGGGGTTTTTTCAGTTTCTTTGTGCAGTGCACACTCTGACCTTGAGGTGAATTTGCTAAGATACACAATACACAACTGAATGCTCCAGACCAGCAATATGTCAACCCGTCTTCTTTTAAAGAAGTGCTCATAATTAATGACGATCAATCAAACAAGTTCACTTGATTAGCAGCACCTAGCTCCTATGCAACCTCCCTATTTCTTTGGGAAGCAGTAAGGGTGTACTTAGGGTGTAACTCAAACTCTTCGAGGTTGAGTTTGCAAAGATTGGGGAGATCGATGAACTCAGCCCCAGCTCCAGGATAAAACACTGGAGCTGGGTTCATCCGGTATCAGAGTTAAGACTTTCTAAACTTTCATCAATGAGTATTTATTAAACAAACAGATGGATCACTTGTCCCCTTATCCTTGATTTAATTTGCAGCTAAGAGGCTTCGTTCTCTTTTTGGGTATGACTGTACACGGGACATTTGGGAAACCTAAGATAGGTAGTCCCTACAGAGCCTGATCCTCAGGTCACAGAGCCGGTGATCTTTAAGCTTTGCAGCCAGAAAAAGATTTATAGTCTGTTATGTGATGTGATGCTACCTGAGGCATGACAGTATTTTGCATATTATAGCCACTTTCTCCTTGTGTGGAGTCAGAATACACACAGCATGAGCACTGGCGGCATCTGATCATCTTACACTGCACTAATTTAAGCCAAGTCCCCCCCTCTCTCTCTCACACACATACATATACTGGAGAAACCCTGTGGCCGTCACGGTTATGCTCATAAACATATGGCAACTGCAGTACTCAGGTATGCCAGTGAACAGGCCCTGGTTTGTCCCTGTGGAGAAAACCAGACGAACACCGGCTCGGTCTGGCTTGACACCTTGGCTCAGACCAGTCTGATGTGATTATAATAATACAGCTCATCATTATGGCCGGGCCATGACTTCTCAGCAGGCAAATGGGATCATGTCAACTCATGTTGGCTAATTGGTCTTAATGGGAGTACAGTTTGCTAGGCTAATGACAGGCTGAACAGGACAGAAACTGAGACAGAGATACACCCCAAACTTGAATTAATTTCCTTATTTGTCTTCCCCCCCCCCCTAACCTCTACTTTTAAATAGAATAAATGTTTTTTTTAACACTTTTTACATACTTTTGTTTAAAAAAATACACACTTAATAAATTACCACTGGTGGAAAGTACTTCAAAACGTTCGCTTAACACACCTGTATGAGAAGGAGGAAACTGTGGGGAAAATAAGTCAATTTATGGAGGAAGTAGGTGCAATTTTTACCGTGACGAATTCCATTTAAAAACACCACATTTTTACGTAACTCTATCAGTCACGCCCAGCCGCGTCTCAGATAACAACGCGGTTATTTGTTTTCAATCTCTTGGGTTGACTTTTCAATTCGGCTTAATCCAATATACCAACCGACACTTCTGTTTCACTTAAATTTAAACTTTTTAAGGAGGCTAGCTTGTTGCCCTCGCAAACTTGTTCCATCAAAAACCACAGCACCAACAGCGGGAGCCAGTTGAAAAGTTACAAATGCATTAAAAAATAAGCGATGGTTGATGGGTTGGGTGTATGCCGAATTGTATAGGTGGTGTTAAATATGTGAAAGATTGTTTAAATGATATTTAAAAATGGCTGCTCGCTGGTAGACAAACGAAACATTTTAAATTGTCAGGTTTCCAAACGGGGTTCAACACTGGCTTCTCGCTACCGGAGAATGCCGACATCTATCGGAGTTAATTAGCCATCAATATAGTCAAGCAAAGAAACGTCTCTTACCGAGCATCAAAAGCCCAAAAACGAATGCGAAAAGACACTTATCCATGTTCACTCCTCTCTTATTCCACTCTTATCCTTTTTTTCTTAATTTCCCCCCGATTTCTTTGTCCCGCGTTGGGGGTAAGACCAGTCCTCTCCCGCCGCTGTCGGGCAATCCAATAAAACTCTCAGATGAGTGCAGTCAGTCCGCACCGCACACCGGGCGGAGCCGCTAGGCAAAACGGATACACACACCGCGGTTCCTGATCCAGCGAGGCGAAAGTCCGGGTCCGGCGGGAGAGCGTTTACATGACACTGACGCTGAACCGGTTTAATGTGTGTCTCTGTGTGTGTGGGAACTGGGACGAGCTAGATAGAGAGGGGGGTGAGGCTGATAGAGGTGAGAGAGAGAGAGAGAGAGAGCGAGTGTGTGTGGCCGGAAGTTAGGTGACGGTCTGGAGGAGGGGAGGAGGGAAACAGGGAGGTCCCAGGTGGAGAGAGATTCCCACATCATTCTTGCTGTGCCACAAGTTTTAATAGTGAAGATCTCAGTCTTTATTACACGTCGGACATAGTCCACTGATGATCTGATGGATTCCTCCATCACAGAGCTTAAATTACAGCAGCTAAATCTCCAGTGATTATCCTTTAATATCGACCTCCCAGCGCAGGCTATTACAACAGCTCCTTCTGTATAATAATTGAAACATTTGATTGATTTCTCTCTATAGTAATGTTGCTATCATGATGTGTATAAATTGACACTTTGACATCCAGGATGCTTTTTGTAATTATAATGTTATAATAATCTGTTATAATTATAATAGCAACATAATAAGGTTGTTATAATCATAATAATAAAGATTATTTGGAAAATTGCTATGAACATTTGATAATCGGCAGTGATAAAGGGCCAGTACACTAAATTAGGAGTACAGAGAAAGGTCAGGAATTTATGGCACAGACCACAGGAGAAGGTGGGGGCTGAAACAGTTTACGTTTCCTCAGCTCCTCCAAAGGCAGTTTATTGTTATTTTTGCTATTATATAAGCAATATAGCCATTATAGTCAGTTCCATGCACAAACCACATATATTTGGAGGCTAAAAGAATCTGCAAGAATCTGTGTACTTCCCTTCCAAAACAAATACGCCTGCCGCCTTGTTTG
>VURO01041589.1:10052-25729 GCA_015108175.1 Pelvicachromis taeniatus
GCCTTGTTTGCATGCTAACATTTCTCCCGTTTTCATTTTCCCTGCGGCCTGCCCTTTCACCAGCGCTGACACATCCCAATTGTCAGTTACAGTCCTGTGGCCAAGCCCATGTTGTCTGCTTACACAAAGCCACTGGGCAGGGCAAAGTTCACAGCTCAGTCAACCTCTCCACTGGCAAGGAGACAGAGAAAGAAGCAAGGGGCCAAGAGGAGGTGAAGACTTTAGTTTTGCAACCTTGGGGTCAAAGGTTAAGACTTCATAGGTCATCTACATTGGTGCGTTCTAATTTTAAAGTGTGCGTTATCAGCCTGCTACTGTGTGTCGTCCAACACCGGAGACTCTGTTGTTGCACAGCATCTGTTCATTCTGACACACACACACACACACACACACACACACACACACACACACACACACACACACACACACACACACACACACACACACGTTTATGTTATTACACCGCTACTCTATCAGTTATTAACCAGGTCATGGAGTCTTGGCACCACCTCTGGTTTCACTGACTTTTATTCCTACCCGCAAGATTCGTTTTAGGTCACATATTCAGAAAATATGGAGCTAGATCACCACCTTCTGGCCACTAAAGGAACACCAATAGAGACAGATAAACATAACCAAATCCAAGGACTGTAAATGATCTGAAGGTGAAGGTTTTGCCTTGTTAGCATATGATCAGGTATTGAATAGTTAAGCTAAATTTGTCAGTGGGTAGATACTTTACAGGGTGAGAGAGTGGGTACACTGTGCCTCTTACCTATCACAGGGCTAACACAGAGAGAGAGACAGACAACCAGTCACACCCACATTCACACATTTTCGAATCGCCAACTGATGCATGTGTCTGTATCTGTATAGAGGCCACCCAGGTGCAGGGAGAAGATGCAAACGCCATGCAGAAAGGCCCCAGCTGGCTCATGGATCCAAACCCAAGAACCATCTTGCTGTGAGGCGACGGTGCAGACCAGCGCAGCACCATGCCACCTGCACAAACAGGTTAAATCCAAGTGTAGTATGAGAACCATAGAAGTGACAGCTGATCCCTTTGGAACAAAGTCTCTCTTGTTTTTCTGTTGTTTTTCACTTCGAACAGTGTCTTCAGCATGCGAGGCAGGCTGTGTACACATCAGCTGATCCACTGTGCACTGGGTTGGTTTTTTTCTCTTTACCTTCTGTTACACACCAAAGCTCAGCGTGTACATGCTAACAAATGTCTCATGTAAGTCCTCTCCAATACTGGAGAGCACATTGTTTTTGATCCAGGACTGTTTACACACATTTCTACCAGCTAGCTGCCTTCATGCATGCTGCATCTAGCTTTTTCTTTTTTGCTTTTTGCTTTTCACTAGAAGAGTGACAACATGTCCCCCACATCCACTCACATGTATGTATCCTGGTCCACAAGAAGTGTTCCACACTGCATTGAGATTATTGTATTGAATCTTGGACATCACTACTTCTGCATCCAACTCTCTCAATAAAGCCACAGCATATCATTTAAATCACTATGACATACATTGGATGGAGGTAATATTGACCTAAAACAGAACAATCCCATGAGGAATCAGGATGGAGATGTTTCATCACATGATCAGTCTAAGAAACTTCTTTTCTTATTGATTCACAGTACAGTTAGCTCGGCTAATGAGAGGCTGGGTAGGACAGAGACAGTCTTTGTAATAACAGTCTGTTTTAAATAAAAATAAACTCCCTTTGTTAACTTGTCACTTCGTCACATTAGCTTAACACACCTGTGAAGACTGAAACAGTCAAATCTGTGAGTCGGTGCAGTTCTTACGGTGATGAACTCCATTTAAAAACACTACATTTATAAGTAACTCTTTGAGTCACACCCAGCTGCTTGTCAGAGGAAAACTCTCTCATTTATTTTTAATCTCTTGGATTAACTTTTCAATTCGATACCAAAAATACGGAAGCCGAGAACGGCCGTATCCGTTATCTCGAGAAAACCAGATCACGGCTATCTCGAGATAACAGGATAAATAACTCGTTATCTCGCCACGAAATAGATTTTCTACGCATGTGCTTTCTCGATTTCCGTACAAACCACACCTGTGTTTCACATAAAATTCAACTTTTTTAAAGCATCTGTTTTGTCTGTGGTACTCACACACTTCTTCCATTCAGACTCACAGCATTAGCACAGGGAACCAGTTGAAAAGTTACAAATTAATTAAAGATAAGTAACAACTGATGAGTTGGAGGTATGCCAGGCTGAATAGTGGATGTTAAATGAACTATAAATTGTTTAAATAATACTTAAAAAAAAAAAAAGAAAGTCCCCCCACAGACAAAAATTAAATATTAAATTGGCAGATTTCAAAATGGGGATTAATAATTGGCTTCTTGTTAGACGGTCAAACGATCACCTGTCCAACATTGCAGCTATTTGAGTGATAAGTATAGCTGCAAAAGATATCGCTTAGTTTTTATATAACGTCTTCCTAAATCCTGTTGGCGTTAAACATAACATAAAAAATATTCTAAAAAACAAAAGAAGTGCCTCTTATCAAAAACCCAAAAGTAAGTGCAGTGACACAGTTTCCCATTTTCCCTCCTCTCTTCTTCCTTAATTTCCACGTGTTTTCTCTGGAAGTAAGACCAGTCCTCCCTCGCCACTGACAGTTAACCACTGCGTGTGAGTGCAGGAAATGGGTGACAGCACGACAGAGGAAAGAGCGCCTGAGGGTGTGTGTCTGTGTGTGTGTGAGAGAGAGAGACTGGGCATTAGTTGCGGTCAACCACCAGACAGCTGCTTGGGGCCCCAGACCAGTGCCAGTGCATCACTGACAGCAGAGATCAAATGGGGGCAGTGTAGTCTAAACTTTAGGTGGCAAACACTGCAGTCATGTACCTTCCACTAGTTTAACATTACTTAACTCAGAGCGGCCTGATGTGTCCAGCTCAGGTGGCTGTAATCTGGCCGAGTGGCGTGCACAGCTTTCTTGGTGCTGTCAGAATATTTATAAAATAACGAACTAAACGAAATAAAACGACGAACGCCCCCTGTCAATTGCTGCATAGGCTAGGCTAGGTTTGGGGGTGTATATAGGAAGGGGCCCAAGGGGTAATATGGCGAAATCTTGTCTCGATGCAATACCACCATGCACCCACAGCATCGGCATGCGTGCCTGATATACCAGCTCAGACAGTCATGTCATGATTGCAAGCCCTTGCCAGTGAGTGAGGGGGAAACACTTCATGCATACAGGGCAACACACCCAGACACTCTCCCTGGGCACAAAGGCCTGTCTTTGGTACCTACTGCCTACTTTATTCTTTCATTACCCTACTTTATATTCATCATTTGCAGCCTCAAGTGAAAGTTTCAAGACTACAATATGTCAAATTACTTATGAAATTTACACTGAGATGTTGCGATGCACTTAAATAATGCATGCTTAATAAGCGGTTCACCTGGATAACAGTATTGTCTGGTTGTTGCAGATTGCCTGGACAGGTGGTTTCTTGTTTGGTAGAGCTTCTGTGTTGTTTAGCCCAACATACTTTGGCAGCTTGGGTGGTGTTTTGGGTGTTGCTGCAGGCTGCCCTGAACTGGGTATGTGGGCCAGTAGAGGTGGGGTTTTTTTTTTTTGGTAGATGAAGGTACACTATAGATTTGTTGTATTCAGCAATGTTATCCTTGTCACTAGTGAGCCATACAGCCATCAGGGTGGGTTGACAATCTTGGATCATTGACTTCTTCATCTGCTTCAGTTTCACATTTTCCAGACGACAGATGTTCTGCTCTGTGGCTCGTTCTAGTTCTTGGGTCTCGGCTTAAACCCCACTTTTGACACCAATGTGGCATGCTCACATCAAAGTGTTCAAATTTGCAATTCTTGTGTTCACAGACCATCCAACCCCAAAGAAGCAGCTTTATTAGTGTCAACACATGCACACAAACAGGGAATAGTGGCTCCAGTGGTCAGTAATTGTCACTGCAGTCTCAGACATGATGCGTTTTAGAGTTCACACAGTCAGAAAATGTGGAGCTCGATTGCCATCTTGTGACCAATAAGAGGAAGGATGATATAAAAGCACAAAAAACGGAAGAATAACACTGTGGAAACTGAAAATAACTCCAAAACACACCAAACTGAAGGTTGGCATATAACTAACATCAAACAGAAACCAACAACTTGGATGCTGGTGCAGTCTCTGCACCCATGGCCATCCTCTTAATCTGAAAAAAGAAGTGGAGCTCAAATGATTAATACTGAGCATTTTTGTGTGCAGCAGGATGACATTGAGTGACATCTCTTTCCTGTGATGTGTTCATGGTGCAGGTGGGAAAGTTGCGATTGCACTTTTCGAGCATCTAACTCTTAAAAAAAAAGGAGTGAGTGTAAATGGAGAGACTTTTTATAAGTGTCAGATAAATTTAGATACAACTTATCAGCTTAACAGAAAACACAAAGTGTTTCTATGCGGTTTGTCACACATCGTGTTTAGGATGCTAAATGTATGTCTGTGATAGTTCTCAGTCTAAATGTACACTTGGTGTATTTTCTAGGGAGGGAGACAAAAACATCAACTGCAACGAGAGAGCAGGAGACAAAACTGAGAGGACTTTTTTTTTTAAAGGTAAAGACTTTTCAGCGAGGGGTGTACACCACTATATCCAGTCTCAGGGTTCCCCCACCTGCTGAATTCCACTATAACCAGATCAACAATGCTGGAGGACGTCAAATATATTTCATTTGAATGAAACCATTCCAGCTCTCTCGCTATGTAAACAGAATAAAATGCAGATAAAGTTTGTCGCCTGTGGTCTCATGCAACAGTCTTTATAGACTGTTATTTCTGCTGGTAGCAGTCTTTGAGTTTCAGCAAACATTTTTTTTTTTTTTTTTAGCTATTTTAGGCTGTTTTAGCAATTTTTTAGCAAATTATGAGACATACTGTGTCACTTCTCGCCACATTTTCTCCCGTTTCCATCATATTCACAAAAATCTGCAGTGTAACTTTGACTTTCACCAGGCATAGCATTATGTGCATGTCCCACGAGCCAGTCAAAATGTGGGACATTGTCTCAAGACGTGGGACAGAAAAATTCCCGTGCAGTCCCACTTAAAGAGGGCCAACTGGTCACCTTATCGGCTGCAGGGCTAACACGCAGAGCCAGACAACCATCCACACTCACATTCACAACTATGGCCAATTTAGAATTGTCAGTTAACTTAACCTGCATGTGTCTGAAGAAGATCGGTGTACCCGCACAGGCACAGGTCACATGTTAACTTCACAAACTGAGCAAAGGGCCTAGCCAGCCCACGGATTCAAACCCACAGTGCTGTGAGGCGAGAGGGCTAACCGCCCAACAGATCAAGTTCAAGTGTAGTAATGAGAACTCATAAGTGTTGCACTTGGTCCCTTTGCAACAAGATCTCTGGTTTTTTTTTCCTGTTTACATTCGGCTACATGCCTAAGGTGATTTTTTTTAGTCATGGACAAATGTTTAATGTTTTTCGTCTCCACAATCAGAGAGAATCAGAATCAGAGAGCAAGCGTTGTTTACAGCTAACTGAGTTCATGCATGTTCCATCGAGTGGTTTTCACTTGAAGTATGACAAACTATTTGTGGGAATGAGTCGTCTGCATGCAGTCACTTGTTTATCTGTGTTTACAAAAAGTGTAACTAGGGGAAGTCCACAGGTATTATTTTACACTGCACGGAGATATCAGGCCATCAGGTCTCACACATTGCTTGTGAATGAAACTGCAACCCTATTTTTTTTTAAATTTGAAGTGTACTGCAGACATGAACATGACAAAACCCAGAAAGAAAGCAAAAGCACGCGCTTAGCTTTCCTCTCACACGGGCAGCTTACAGAGCTCAGTGAAACAGACATCGGCTAAGAAGCAAAGAGCAAACGGATATTTCCATCCAGAACTCACAGCTCATTTAAAAGTGAGGAATAATCCAGTGAAGATTTCGGTTAAATAAGGAGCGGCGAAGACAGAACGCAAGAGCCAAAGATGAAAAAGACGATGGAAGGAAGTGAGAAAAAGGAAACGGGGTGGGGGGTTAGAAAAGAAACCAAAAATGTGAGTTGCGATTGTGTAATCTGCCAAAGTGCTGCTCGTTATGTTAACTTCATCATTTTTCAGCTGTTCGCCACACAGCTCCTCTGTGATCCCGACACCTCTCCAGCCTCTCCTGGGGCTGCCCCATCAACCATAAACTCCACAACACACACCCCACTGCCACACCGTGAAACCATCACACACCACCAGAGCAGTTTCAATGTGCCCTGACACTGACTTCAAAAGTGGCATGAAGGGATGAACACCACTCTTCTATAAAATATTCCCTCATTTGGAGTTTTTTGGAGATGATGATGGAGAGAGCTGGGTACGTCCACCCCTCCCTGATCCTGCTGAAGGTTTCTTCCTGTTAAAAGGGGAATTTTTCCTTCCCACTCACACCAAGTGCTCGCTTACACTTACACTTATCATAGGGTCTTTACCTTGCAATATAAAGCACCTGCAGGCAACTATTGTTCTTATATATTTGTCACTATATAAATAAAACTGAAATGAATGATCACTTATCATTGTACTCAAACCATGTAAAACAAAGTGTAATCAATTTTTCTGCAAACTAATGTGGTTTTGACAACACAGAGATGCACGGAGACACTACGAACTGAAGCTAAAATTGCTAAATGAAATCTAGATGTTGGATCTAGGTGCATGATGAGAATCTTTCATGCTTTGTGACATCGTGTGGTTTTCTGCTGGAAGCAGAAGATGGCTGACTGTTGTCATAAAGGTATGGACACAGACAGTAGCAATAATCAGACAGGCTGTGGTGTATAAATGATGCTCAGTTGGTACTAAGGGACACAAAGTGTGGCAAGAATATGTCACACACGACTACACTAATTACAACCTGAACTGTTCATATAAGGCTGGATGGATCCATGCTCATATTGTTTGTGCCAGATTTAGACACAACTATCCGAATCCAGACCCATTAGAGCAGTCAGCATTTCTCCACTATTGTACTTTCCCATTTTGCATTCTGTGTGAACTGTAGCCTCAGTTTCCTGTTGTTAGCTGACAGCAGTGTCACCTGGTGTGGTCTTCCGCTGCTGTAGTCCATCTGCTTTAAGGTTTGAGATGTTCTGCAAACTTTGGTTGTAATAAGTGGTTAATTGAGTAATTGTTGCCTTGAAGCAGTTCAGCTGAAGCAGCCATTCTCCTCTGACCTCTAGCATCAACAAGGAATCTTTATCCAGTGAAATGCTGCTCACTAAATATTTCTCTTTTTCAGACAATTCCATATAAATCCTAGAGATGGTTGTATGATTAACAGATTAAATATCTGTTAATGAGCAGCTGAACAGATGTGCCTAGGAATCTGTTTGTGTTAAGAAGTGATACTGAACTAAAGCTAGGATCTTATTAACTGTAATAATGCAAAGCCATCAAAATGCCTCCTCTTTTCAGTTTTGCACCACATAGCTTACACCACAGTGCAGCAGGCACTGCATTTTTTCTCAGCAGCTCTAGATGTCTCTTGATATGACACGAGGAAAATATATGAAGATGCACTCGAAGGTGTGAAAATAAGCGAACAGCAGCACTGTGTGGGTGTGCCCAATATTCAGTCATTGTTGTTCGCACACAATGAAGCTTGATAAGCCAGACAATGTACTAAACATTTACAGTAACAAAGCAACATAATCGCACTTTAGTGAAGAAAGAAAAGAATCTGACGTTAAATTGGACAATTTTCTGCTGCCATAAACCAACAAGTACAGGAAATCGTACCCACACACACACACACACACACACACACACACACACACACACAATAAGCCTGCATGTAAAAAGCCACAAACACATTTTCAACAGAAAAGACAGGATATATGAATCACACATGCACAAACAACAGCCGGCTGCTTGATTCGCTCTGTGCACTCAGAAAAGTGCAGAGGTGAAAATGACGCCGTTAGAAACATTCACCCCCAAACTTGTACTGCAAATCATAACGACACCATTTATTTAAAAAAAAACACTGCGCACAGTTTATAGTGACACAAATACATAAAAATACAAACACACACTTCAATGCAAACAATGCAAAGTGTTAACTTTGTAGTAAGATTTCTTTGTATACAGCCGACTACAGTCATGAGAAGTTGACGTTTGCACATTGAACGTTTGCTTTTTGTAACATGTAGACCAAAGATTGTTCGCACAATGAAAGAATCCACGATGACATTCTTTTAGTAGTTTGTCCAGAAAGAAGAAGCCGCCTAGATTGAAAATTAATCACATATTGAATATTGTGTGTTGACCTGAAAAGGTTTGTGCAGTGGCAGTGAAGCCACTCTTACATAATGTATATGCGACGGTGAAATACACAATGTGCAATTTTGATTGTAGTAAGCAAAACATTGTTGAAGTTTAAAAAAAAGACATTAAAGTTTGATATTATATAGTTTGATATTTTACAGGCACCTCTACACTGCGGAGCCAATGCAAAAGTGCTTTGAACCTGCAGCTCTATCTAATGGCCAACAGGGGGCGACTCTTTTGTTTTTAAAAGAGGTTTGGTTCTATAGCTAGGTAAAGGAAAACGACCCTTTCACTCCCTTGATTGACGTCCTCAGTAGAAATTTTTTTTTTTTCTGATAAAACATATGGTCTTAGTTCAGAGTTTCAAGTCACATGACCATAACATTGTGCTCAGTTTGTAAAACATGGTCCCCATTTGATTCAAAGAGGGTGAAAATGCAGAGAATGGTTTAGGGCGTGGCTGTTGGTTTCTCAGTATGAGCCATGCTTGGCACATGATGCCCGGTTTCAAAAAGCTACACTGAAAAAAAAACACCCACATTCATGGCCAAACGATGACCTTAAGCAATTAAGATACTTAAGTTGTTGTGAGCTTTTGAGATCTTGACATCAACAGTTTCTTTTTTTACACAAAAATTGTACAAAAATGCCAAATATAGTATGCAAACTTATATATATTGTTTTTTTCAGTTACCACTGCAGTTTTCAAAAATGAGAATTTTCTGGTGATTTATTCATTGTTCAGGCTTTACGGGGCTGTGAGGGCCAAGAATATATATCTTTTTGAGTATATAGTCTTTAGAAACGTTAGAAACCAGTATGTGACATCTTTTATACACAGTCTACTACTCTAATCCCCATAACACACACTTTATTTGAATCAAAGCTATTAAGCTATGTAATCTAAGCTATTCTAAGCCAAGCTAAACTAAGTCAACCAGCAGCTGGTCTCAGCTCTGTATTCAACGTACAAATATCGACAGCAGTCGACCTAAAAAACGGTAAACGTGAAAATAAGAGAATTTCCCAAAAACGTTAAACTGTTTCTATCATGTAAATATGGAATAAGTAGCAAAGACTAACAACTACTAGCATTTAACAGAAATGTCCATGTGTACATTAAACAATTACTTTGTATTTAACGTATAATTTACTCAAGTATAACAACAAACAGAAAAAAAACTTCTACAGTTTGAAACTATGAAGTGAAAGTTTGATTGCTCATATAAAACATCTCACATCTTCCACGAGGCTGTTTCCTCATGTAGACACTCTTTCTGATCTAATAGGATCAGACAGCTATGTAATATTTGTACTGTATATATATGTATTTGTCTATATATATATATATTTTTTTATCCTCTTAGATACTCAGAAAGAGAGTCTACATGAGGAAACAGACTCGTGGAAGATGTGAGATTATATATATATATTCTCAATGCAGTCCACGTTTCAGCATCACATTATCAGATAGATTTATAGTTTGAGAGAAGATGAAAACTTTATTTCTATATACTAAGCTCCAGTTTTTTCACTCTTTTGGTACTTTTGGAGTTTTCTTCCTGGGCTGAGGAAGAGGAGGAGGCTGTTCTTCGCCACCGTTACCAGCTGGTGCGGAAGCCTGAAGGAGAGTGAAAATGATATCAGATGTAAATTATGTATTTCCACATGACTCAATGTTGCGGTTTTCAATTTTCATTCTAATTTCATTCTAATACTTCTGCGTCCCACCTGCGTAGCCCGTCTGGGGCTGGGCTGAGGCTGGCCGTTGGCGGGCTCAGGCGCTCTGGGACGCTGCTGGTTGCGTGGCTGTTTAGAGCGAGTTTGTCGGGGGCCAGTGTTGCCTGCCGGCTGCTGTTGATAGTGGTGGTGGGGGTGATGGTGCTGATCAGAATGATTTTGATGTGGATGTTGATGATGATGATGATGATGATGATGCTGCTGATGCTGTTGTTCCTGACTGGTCCATTGCAAGCGAAGCTCCCTCTCATCTATTAAAACAAATATAGGCGACAGGTCAGACCTGCAGAATCATAATCACTTCCACTGAAGAGGCAAAGCCTGTTAAGACTAATAACATGGCGTCGACAGGGTTGTGAAAGCTAAACTAATTGCAGCCATGAATGGATCATCAGGCAGGAAGAGCCTCCAATAACCTCCGAATCCCAGAACTTCCAGGTGAATTTAGTGTCAGCTAATTTAATGCTAATGTCTTGGAAGAGGAGTTTGCAAATAATCACCCATTAGTGGATAATCTTGTTTAAAGACGTAGCCCATAAGAGCTGGTTTAGAGTCTGACAGATGCACTTGTAATGGACACATTATAAATGAGACGGAGTGGAAAGTCATCCACCACAGATAACCATAGAGATTACAGCATATATTTAATGAGCATTTCTCTCACACCCAACAACTGAATGAGTCGCTGTGTTCAGTTTGAGACATGACAAGTGGCACAAAAACAAAAAAGAGAACTGAGAGTTTAATATTTATATTTACTCACTTCTGAATAGCACAACAGCTATGTGCGGCTCACATCACTCAAACTCCACCTAGTTTTATAAAAAAAGATGCTTTCTGACCGTGCAGCAACTTAACCAGCTTAAACTGCTGGTGACTCTCGTTTGGTGGACTGGATGATTGAAGTCTGAAGAAATGAGACATATTGGCAATTTAACCACTTGTTCTGATTTAACAAACACCGGCCTCATTAACCTCAGTAGCATGTGGAAGAAGCATACATAGCCACAACAGCCTGGCACCTCCTCCTCATGCTGGTCACCAGCTCAGTCGTACACCGTGGTGGGATGCCACCCTATTCTTCAACCAAATCTGCCAGTGTGGTTGTGTTAGACACTCGAGCACAGGACCTCAGGCAGACCTTTCCATCCTGTCCACTCCCAAACACTGGAGTTAGTCTCTGATAAACCCCACTGTGTCGGGGTGAGCATTGTCATCTCAGAGGAAAGAGTTTGTTTCCAGACAGTGGAGATAAGAGCTCGCCACGACTGAAGATCTCTCTGCAGTGAAGCTGACACTTCTTTTTGCCCAGTGAGGGAGAGACAGCTTCATAACATCACATTTCCTCCACCAGAAACTGCGACCCTGTTGGTGCAGTGATCAGCATATCATTCTCTGTGTCTTCTCCACACCGTAACCGTCACTGTGCATAGCGTCCCTCCACATGTTCAGGCACCACTGCACATGTGATCAGAGACCAACTGGCCTTTGTAGCAGCGTCCACAGGTGCTGACAGGTACTGAGTACCAGCCAGCATCAGCACTGGAACCAGCAAAAAACCAGAAGCTCAAGACAAGTCAATAGGAGAATAAGCTGTTCGGCGCAGGCAGGGAAGATTTGGCAAGTTATTCATGGGCACAACTCTGTTGCTCAACGCACAAATTTGTGTGTATATACACAACATATACACACACATATACAAAGGGATCGCTTTTCTCAAAGTTCCAGGTTATAAAGACTTTTTTGTTCACAATCTTGCCACAATCATAAATTTAAATAATCTGTAAATGAAAAAAATTTGAAAATTTCTTTGGACAAGTAAAAATATAAGTAACTTAAATGTAAATAATGTATTATGAGGCTTGGGGAGCTCTGCAAACGACATTCAAGCAGTGAACAATGAAGGGTGAGTGGGAGGCTTCATAGGCGATAAATAAAATGGACTTTTAGAGGTTTCGCCTGAGCACGGTGGCATATATTTTAAATATGAATGCACAAATTAAATAAGCACATTCTTACCCTTTAGCCGCAAACGCCTCTTCCGTTTGGTCTGGATGCAACAAATGATGACAATTAGGATCAGCACCAGAACAATACCTGATGGTGAGTAATAACAGCAAACTGCATTAGACACGTGAATGTGAAAAAACAGAATTTTTTTCAGGTGTTCATTGCTTCAAGCGTTCATTTGCATCCAAGCGGAAGAGAAAACGCACCTGCTCCACCGCCCACAAAGACCCAGATGCTAATTCCAAATAGTGTCTCAGGAAAAGCTTTTAAATAGAAGGTGAAGAAAAGTATCTTGTTAGCATCTGAGCTAAACAAAACATCTGGAAAAAGGCACGTTTGATCTATTTGATCTAGCACATAATACTTACAGGACTTAATGCAGTCTTGTTGAACAGACTCACTGCTCTCAGAGCTGACGGTGTTAGAAACATTGCAAAGGAAACGAGCATTTTGCACGTCTTTGGGTACTCTTGTCAGCTCCTTACCAGTCTCTTTTTCTGCCTCTTTTTTACCAGCCATAAACCATTTGATCGGAAGATTATTTTGACTCTGTAGATGAAAAGACAATTAGTCAGATTTTAAGTCAAACCTAACCAAAATTAGAAATATATTCATCTTTTCATACATTTTCAGCCTATATAATTAAATAATAGAGATGTCGAGATCGAGCCTTGTTGAAACAACATCAGTGAGTGAATGCAGCAAACTCCAAATCATTCTTGGTTTTAGGAGAGGAGAAATGAGGCCTTTGTTTACAGATTCTTCAACAGCTTCATTATGACTCAGTTATTTGTAGAGTTTTCTTATTGGAAACATTAAATGTTGTACTCACCTGATCAACATTGCAGGTAAAAATGACTTTTTTATCGTTTGTACACGTCATTGTCACTTTGGGTTTCTTCACGCGGTCTAAGTAAAGACAATTACATCAACATTATGTAAACTCCTGCTGATAATGCTTTTCTACTATAACCAATATTGTTGATTGATAAAACTGAACAGTGACTTTTTAATAAAACCAAACACTTTATTCTTAATTAGTGTCTGACTAAAACAGCTGGATTAACACACTTGCTTGTTGTGATATATTTAGTACAAACACAATAAATGTATGTATAATGTGTTGTTACATACCTAATACAAGCAAACACGTGCTCTTTAAATTCCCCGCACTTTTTCCCTCTGCATCGTTAATCTCTGGGGTGTATCGTCCGGACTTGTCTTTGGTCAGATGTGTCAGCTTTAGTGATCCAGTTGAATCAACATCATCATTTTTCCCTGTGACCATCTGTGTCTGTCTGCGATAAAAGATTACTACTGAATCCTTCTTCCATCTGAGGCTATCTGTGGTCTTTAACTTGTATCCAAGTGGGACAGTAATATTTGACTCTGTTGCAACGTGCACACAATCATCCTGAGAGCCTTTGAAAAAGAAAGTAAAGAAAGACAAATAAATTAGTCAATTTATAAGAGCTGAGGTAAAATAGGATTTTTTTAAACATAAGAGCAAGTTTAAGTTTTTACTATTTAAAACTAGCAAAAAAATCAAAACTTCATTACATGTACAGATCTACGTATTAGGCATCAAGAGTGCCAACTACTGTGCATTTTTTAGGAACAAACATGGACCGTTCTTACATTTTGTGATGGGTTTGATTGTGATGATCAGATTTTAATGACTTTTTCATTTCCCCTGAAACTTGAATGCATTTGCTTTGCAAAGGTGTCTACAGCCTGGGTTAGAGCTTGGGTTAGTACAGAGCTTGTAAACACATTTTTTCTGACTTCCTGTATGTCCCAGTTTTTCCGAGCGACTTCTTTTTGCGACATTCTACTTATGAACATACAAAATCTTCAGATACAGTGTATAAGTTTACAAGTCACCCAAATACAGCTGTTTTTTTTTTTTCAGAATAAAGTTTGCAGCTATAGTTTCGTCACATAATGTCGGTAAGAAGTTAAGTGTTGTTGGTTTCGACTAACTGAGCTGACTAAGATCTCCAACATAAAACTCTGTGGGCGTCCTGCACGCATCACGTTACTCCATCACTGAGGCTGGATGATGGTTACATTTGATCCTGTTAGCGCTCTTCAGACCACACAGACATGCAGACGTGGCATCCTCATCTAAATAAGCACTAAAGGCGACAAATTTGCCATCGATATCTTTTATCTGTAAATGTTTAAAGGCGTGAGTGGAATCTATCCGACATCACGAGGTGCTGAGCAGACAAAATACACCAACGTGTAAAAACAGTTCTCAGTAAAATGGATTTTGCAATAAGTGAACAACTTTGACACAGTTTCAATTTCTATGAAGGGAACCCACAGGAAATGAGTGGTTATACAAGTCATCTTCTCATGCAAAACAACATTAATATTTTCCAGGATGATAATAGAAAAATTTGCTTCTAGCCAAACCTCGTTTTGGGTCACTAGTCATGGCGGCAGGAGTGTTTTTTTCAGAGGAAGACACAAAGTGGCTCATCCGTAATTACCCTACACTGTTGTTAAAATAACCAATATTTCAGCAAAACCACAGTCTTCTTTAACTTTGAACAAAAGTTATTTTCTGCTCTAAAACAGAAAACCACAAGTCAGACTCAATAATGTGAACCTTTGGCAACCCTGCAATGACCACTTCCTGTGAACTACAAGAACTCATCAGCAGAAATGTAGTTCTTTTCTTTAATGTGTACTTAAGAAGACATTAAAAATGGACAAAAGGACTAATAACAGTCACTGTATCTTCTTCTTCAACCCAAGAAGAAGTGAAACGATGTCATTCCTCAAATATAAATCCTGCACATGTGCACAGGAGCAGCAGCTTCCCCCTACTCTATGTCAATACATCTTACTTGAAATAAACTGTGATGAAAAGTCACTATGTGGCATCGGATTCAAATTTGACAATGAACTGAAATCACAAGAATTTTTTTAAGAGTCAAATGAGTCACTTGGTCTCTAATGAAGCTGTTTCCTCTACAGAAACTCTACAGAAATTCACAGAATTGTCCCGCGTCGACGAGCGAAGTCACTTTTGCAGTTCACAAGCGCGTTTCAAACGGACAAACAGCGAGGCCTGCGTATGCCAGGCACCGAGGCCATCATCGCGCCTCTGCACAACGTGACGTTTTATAAACCATAAGATGCACAGTATGTTCATCGGTAATGGCTAAACTGCTGTTTGTAATTCAGTAATATTTATTTAACCTCCTAGGACCTGCGTCCACATGTGGAGGTCACATCGCATTTTGGGTTGTTTAAACCAAAATACAACATTTTGCTCTACAAGGCCCGATATCATCTTACGAGGACATTATGCTGCCACTGTCCAATCAAAATTGAAAAAGAATGTGATCATATGTGGATCTCATTAATAATTCTTTGTTTTTACATTCATCAGGTCCCAATCAGCCCAAATAGCACAGAGAAAAGAAAAATGCATGCCATGAACGAGTTCAGGTATTAGGAGGTTAATTACACCGGAAACAACCTTCATTAGTTTGTTTTGTAACTATAAACCCAGAATTGTAATATTGATGGACGCAACTACATTTAAAAATCTAGGTTTT
>VURO01041597.1:0-12416 GCA_015108175.1 Pelvicachromis taeniatus
GGCCGCGCACCGCCGCCCGACCGACCCAGCCCTTAGAGCCAATCCTTATGCCAAAGTTATGGATCTGACTTGCCGACTTCCCTTAGCTGCCTTGTTCTAACATACCAGAGGCTGTTCACCTTGGAGACCTGCTGCAGATATGGGTACAGGGCCAGCCAGAGCCAGCTTGCTAATCTAGTCTCTTTTTCGCGCTAATTCGTACGGCACTACTTTGGACAGACATGATCACATGCCTCTCCGCCACGCAAAATGGCGGAACAAACCAAAACAAATCCTCTTACGATTTCACAACAATCATGAAAAAGCCTTAGAAAAGCCGCACCAGACAATAAGCCGCAGGGTTCAAAGCTTGTGCAAAAAGTAGCGGCTTATAGTCCGGAATTTACGGTATATAGAAGTTATTCCTGATTACTCTGATACATTTGTTGGATGTTGAAGAGCTACTAAATTAATAGAACATAGAAATATACTGAACTGTTAATACTATGAAGCAGCTATTCTGTTCAGGTACATTGGTAATCCACTGGTATACCTATAACTCTGCTAATTGGTGCATAAGCGCTCATTTCAGTTCCAGGACTGTGGAAATGTTCATATTGGTTTAGTGGTATGGTTTCCCAGAGTGCTGGTCTGCAGTGGATTGTTTTCCCACACAAATGTTATTTTCTCATAAAGAAAAAGAGCAAATTGTAGACTAGTCGAATAGCTTTGATTCTAAGATACCAAAAATAACAGCATTGTTGACTATGACAGAAATTTACTCCATCTACCTGCTGAAGTTGTGCATTTCTGCTCTTTCCTTTCTCCAAATAGCACCACGGCAAAAAAAAAGTGACTCGATTAGTACTCACACGTAATTTAAACTGGTGCATGTGCTCTTTATCATATTCTCACACCGATTTTATCAAAATTACACAGATGAGCCTAAATGCATGCAATTTCATTAAATATAAAATAGTAATACGCTACACATACTATCTCTACTTTTAAGATTAGGCTTCAAACGTTCCTTTTTGCTAAAGCATATAGTTAGGGCTGGATCAGGTGACCCTGAATCCTCCCTTAGTTATGCTGCGATAGGTTCAGACTGCTGGGGGACTCCCATGATGCATTGAGTTTTTCCTTTTCAGTCACCTTTCTCATTCACCATGTGTTAATAGACACAGTCTATCCAGTCACTTCCACAGCATGTCTTTTATCCTGTCTTCCTTCTTTCACCCCAACCGGTCGCAGCAGATGGCCCCGCCCCTCCCTGAGCCTGGTTCTGCCGGAGGTTTCTTCCTGTTAAAAGGGAGTTTTTCCTTCCCACTGTCGCCAAAGTGCTTGCTCATAGGGGGTCATATGATTGTTGGATTTTTCACTGTATGTGTTATTGTAGGGTCTACCTTACAATGTAAAGCAATATAAATAAAATTGAATTGTATTGAATTAATAATCAGATGCTGTGGACTACTCAAATTTGAACTAGCTTTATAGAAATGTACTTTTGTCAACCCGAAATCATCCAAGTGAACGTGCAGAAGTTTCTACGTTTCTGTTTGAATTACTGCATCCACTTTGTCAGCCAGCCAACAGCTTTTCCTACAGCGACAAGCAGCACAGATGGTTGTTGTAACAGCAGGTGAGAGAAGTTCAAACAAACCAGGGTGATGTCAGTTAGGATCTAGATGTTTAAAACATCACTTCCTGGCGGTAGGCTACAAGGTCATTTCAGATGGATTCATGACTGAGTCTTTTTGCCAGACTGTTTTCTCAGGAGCATAATTATGTCTGATATCTACTCATCACTTCACAGCCCACTCACTGCAAATCCTGTGAGAATTCTCAGGATATGACTGTTTTAAACAATCATAATTGGAAATTCTTAATAGAAACGTGACTGGACAGTCGGAGGATGTTTAGCATTGTTTAGGACATGCACTGTTTGCAAATACAATGCTGAATAAACATTGTATGCGTCTACTTTTTTGTGCTTTTATAATTAGCCTTCATGGGTTCCCTTTGGCTTTTCCCCTCGGTGTAAAGGTAAACTGGTGATTGTAACTAGGCCAGTATGAGTGTGAATGGTTGTGCTGGTGATGTACAGTGTGTACCCTGCGTCTTTACATGACAGCTGAGCTCTTGCGACCCTGAATTGAAGTGGAAGAATACAAATGGAATTATTTAGCTGGTGTTCAATGCCACATGTTAATTTCACAACAGGAATGAAAGACTTATTTATGTTGCTGATGATCACTCCATAAATAGAAAATGTGCTAGAAGCTCTGCTCGTGTACTGTGCTTTGAGCTAAAACCCAACAAGGGCTTGAGTGCATTATTTAATGGCTGCAAGCTTCACTTTATTAGTTTATTAGAATATTATATTATTATAATATTTGCTAATCTGCATTTTACACCATACACAGCCAAGTAAAAGTGATGTTTGTTCTGAAAACATTTGGTCAATAACAGGAATACGGCACAATTTTGAAATTCTGACCTGAAAGTAAAAACGGTCAAAGGAATTATTCAGGAAACCCCGTTTTGTTTCAGCCCTTTCTCACTGCAGGGCACAAAAAAAATTCAGCTTTGTCAGAAGCTGTTGGCGTCAGAAACACACACAAGGTGTTATTTGTCTCTGAGCTTTTTTTTTTCATTTTTTCTCCTATTTTTTTCTCCGTTTTTTAACTTCCACGATTTGTGAATCATTTGGGAGCTTTGTGTTTTATAGTTCTGCTTTGTTTTCCTTCCTTTTTTAATTTTGGGTTTACTCAATGGCACCAGACTCGGTTTAGGTTTTGAAAAAACAAACAAAAACCAAACACAAAATAAATAAAAATAACCTGCTTTAGGCTTAAATATTCCAATTTGCAGCATTAATCTATCAAGTATTCTCCCACAGTTTTAAATAGGATGATTGTTTTAATCCAAATATTTCCCCGACCAGTGAAGTCTGACAAGATGCGAGTGCTTGACACTGGGATGAAAATGTGTATTCTGTCTGAACCAAAGTTCGATAAATGTTGAGAAATATAACCTCAGAGTGGCACCACAGAAAAGCACATTGCCGAGATGAACAGGATTCATGGTTATATTACTGTAATCATGAGGCATGGAGTTATCTTCACTTATGAAGGAAGCATATTTTTTAGCCTCTATTAATCTGAAAACACAGAACACAATATGAAAGCAACAGATTCACTTGAACTTTTAAAAAAAAAAAAATCTGCATACCAACATAATCAGCGATATCTCAAATCTACAGATGAACTTCTTTTCTCACCCCCGTTCTTAATTTAGTTGGTAAATTCCAAACAGACCTATTAGTTTTAAGGTGGGCGTACTGCTACATCTGAGGTTACGTTTATGCAGATCAAGTAGTTCAGTGCAATTTGGGCTTATTATCAAGCTTCAGTCAGTGCCGCCTGGAACTAAACCATAAACCGTGTAGTTCTGAACGATGCGGCAGCTGGAGCTGGGGTGGATATCTGAGCACAACCTAGTAAAAGATGTCTGTGTTTGGAAAGGTCAGATGTTTATGTGATAAATAAAATTACTTAAATCACTTATTGACAACTGCTGTGGTCCCCTTAAGCTTGGCACGAAAGCCACTACTGCTTAGGTGTTGGTGCTCTCTTGCCAACACATCAGACTGCGGTTTGTACAGGGCAGCTGTGAAACTGTGTCAACCTGTGAAGCTGTGCATGCCTGCAAATGAGCATTTGCACTTCAAGTTGGGAAAGATGGTACCACAGAAAATACCATAGATATCTTTTACAACACCATGATATGACCCGGGTGTTTAACATGCAGCTCAACTACAGCGTTCCATCTGAACATATTTGCTGTGCTCTTTAAATCGGTGTGTAATATTAGCAGTCATTACATATACATTTTCTCTTCCAGTTTAAATGAATTTTAAAAAGATAAATGTTAACAGCAAGTCTGATTAGATATCATTATACAGTACAGTGAATTTCACTCAGCATCTTAAATTCCAATTGCCTGACAGCACCATAGACGAGCGTAATGAAATGAACTTACAATGACCAAGAATGGAAGTGCAATCGGGGACGCACCGATGCGTATGTGGAGTTAGCACAAAACCTTTTTAGTGATGTCTTTTATGCATGTAAGTGATGTGATCGCTGTAGGATAATCATGACAAGTCATTTGTGTTCCCATTCTGCCTCAGAGGAAGAAAGAAAAAAAATCAGCAAGGTTAAATGAGATATTTTAGAACAATACATCATTTTAAAAATAAAACCATTTTGAATTAAATACAGCAGAATGTCATAATGTAGCAGTAAAATTACTGCCTTCTATTTTAAGTTGAATTCTACAGTATTTAAACAAGATAAGATTATGTAGAGGTGGAAAGGCCTCCAACCGTAACTTCAACAAGAACAAATGCACAATATTGGCATTTTCACGATAATGAGACAATATTGATGCCCAGTTTCCAAATCTCATAATGACGGTCAATTGCATGGATACCATGACACCAATAATGTGATTATGTTGGTCACAACATGATCTAAATCACCTGAGCGGCTTACGGCTCACTCTCTGTACATTAATAATAGAGTGTCTGCCTTGCTACTGGAGAAAACTGGAGGTTGTAATGATTGATTTCTGCATTTGGTGATCAGTTGGAAGTAACTGTGGTAACTGCTGACTGGATTCTGAATGTAATTACAGTGGAACCCCGGGTTACGAGTTTAATCCGATCCAGAACGGAGCTCGTAACCCGATCTGCTCGTAACCAGAACGAATTTTCCCCATTTAAAATAATGGAAATGAGATTAATCCGTTCCAGCCCTCCCAAAAAGTCCCCAAAATATTATAAATAATGGAAAAAAAACATGTTTTTAAATAAGAAACAAACATCAAAATACTATATTAGTAAATATAGTTAAATAAAAGATAAACCAACTTAAGAAAATATAACCTTACCTTGGCGGCAGACGATTGCAGTTAACGGAGTGCAGCTGAGGAAGGAGGGAGGACTAGATACGTACTGGCACGATACGTAAATGTACGTACACGTACGGTAAAACTAAAACAACACTTTCTAAAACTTCAAAACTAAAATTCCACTTTCTTGACAGCATGAATTGTAAAAAAAAAAACATTTTCTAAACGTTAAACTAAGCCTACGTACATGTAACATTACGTAGGAACGTATGATAATCATCTGTGTTTGGCTGCATTTTTCTCACCTTCACATAAAAAAAAACAAACTAAAACTGCACTTTCTTAACTGTACATACGTACGGACGTGAGCCAATCAGGTGTCATCGTAAGGGATAAGCCTTTGAAACAGCTCTGGGTAGAGACTTCCGGGTAAGAAAGAGGAAGCGGAAACTAGTGGTGACGTATCGGAGCTCTGCTTGTAAACGGGGCAGAAATTCTGCTCGGATTGCGGCTCGTAAACCGAATTACTCGTATACCGAGCTGCTCGTAACCCGGGGTTCCACTGAAATTAATATCAGTTTCTCTTAAAATTTCTGTAATTCTAATAAAGCAGTGTAAAAAACTTTATGTGCTTCTTTTTATGTTTTTTAACCCAGTTTTGTACGTCACTATATTTTTAGGAATTTCTGTTTCCGGTTAATAAAGTCCTGGCTAATGTGAACTTCTGTGAAGATGGCAGTAGTAGATTTGCAGTTTTATTCTGATTTACAAAGTTAATATTATTATCAAATAAAGATTGAATGTACAGTGATGTGAAAAAAATATTTGCCCCTTCCTTATGTAGATTTGCTGTAGACTTTTATTTTATTTTTAGACAAACATAGCCCAATCCAGAATACAGTTCTTAAACGATTATTTAATTTAATAAAGGCAAAAAGCCAGGACATCCACCTTGAAATAAAAATGAGACCTTGGGCCAACAATGGCAGAGAAAAGAGGACAGATTGCGGTAGGCATAGGTGGAGGGGGGTCGAAGCATGCTTCCGGAGAAGAGAGACCGAAACAGATGAGGAGAGACTTACATGAGTAGAATAACAAACAGCCTGCGGGGAGAAAAGATGCAGAATGTGAAGGGCACAGTGAATTAGTGTTAAGATAAAGACATCAGGGACCTGTTTTGCAACCCTGAAACTGTTTTCTCTTTGTCAGTGCAAGAGGACAGAGTAAGGAAGCCCATACAGTGTATAAATAAAACCAGCACATTACCTGTCAGGCTATTTGTGACAGCTGATGAGCAGATTAGCTCTTGTTTGTTTGTTTCATTATATTGCTAAATATAGTGAAAAATTAGATGCTCTGCTTCAACGTGCTGAATATGTAGGTTGATAACAGCATCTTCATGTGACTTTAACAGCACATGAATCATTTTGACAGTTTTTTTTTTTTTTTTTTCAGAGCTGTGATAGCAGCTCAGAAATGAGGGAGCCAAGTCATCAGATGTTGACATTTAAGGAGGGATTTTTGGTCCTTTCCAATCAGTGATGTAGAAGCCATGACCCAAGAATGCAAATGAATATGTTGAAGCCAGTGACACAGCTCTGACATTCAGTCCTCTGAGGAATTTCATGAAGGCCATGGAAAAAGTCACATATTACAGGGATTTACTCATAGTTGTGAATACAAGATTTATGAATTTGCTTTTATTTTGAAGGTCTTCTGTTTTTACATGTTTTTTAATACAGTTTCATTCATGCTAACCACTGTACCTGGGTTCAAGTCCATTGTCTGACCTTTCGTTACTCCTCCAACAGTCCAAAGACATGCAGTTAGTGCCGTAGGTGCCAACCGTTATCTGTTTTTCTGAGTTAGCCCTGTGATAGACTGGTGACCTGTCCACGGTGTACCCTGCCTCTCGCCCTATGGTAGCAGCAATAGGCTCCAGCCCCCCATGACCCTATATTGAATAAATTAAAGAGACTTTAAATTTCTCAAAGTAGCCGTGTTTGATCTTGATGACAGATTTGTATTATCTTAGCTTCATGAAGTTGTCACTGTTGTCCTGTCACTCACGATGCTTTTCAGTGAACATCTGAGTCTTGTGTAAAGTTAAGATCTCTTGCTAAGCTCTCCGCTGTCATGTCTGGATCCCTTGGCATTTCAGCTATTCCTGCTGTTCTGTTTTTTTGTGTCGTCTTCACACTGTCAAAGTCAATTCTGTCTTCATCAATTTGTTCCAACGATATTCTGTGATTATGCCTTACACCACCCACCTCTTATCCATCTCTACTGTGTCCTTGTTATTCAGAGAGCTTACCTACTTCCAACCAGTGTTGCAGAAACCACTTTATGGTGTTTCAATGTAGCCCAGTCACCACAAGTGCAGTACATCAACTAATAAAACATTTTAATTGATCCCTCCTTATTGAACTAAGACGTTGTTGTAGTCTTTTGGAAGAAAACTGCATGAATCAGAAAGACACCGCCAGTGCCACAACCACTGGCCAAGAAATGGAGCAATGGAACCACACACATGAGTCAGGTTTCTTATTTTTGTTTCCAAATTGTGTGATTTTTTTCTGAAATGCAGGAAAGCTAAATTTGGTCATACCTGCATGTGGGGTTCCCACCATGAAGCACAGAGAAGGAGGTGCGATGTAGTCTGGGGGCTTTGATGGTGACAGTGATTTGTCTCCAACCATTTAACACAAACTGATGTTTAGATTAAAGGAAAAGCGGGCAACTAGTGCTAAGGATCAGAAAACTTAAAACTACACCACAACACTGTAAGATGAAGCTAATAATGACACTAAATTACATTTAAATACCGTATATCTTCCAATTGTAGCCCGGGCACTTATTCAGAAAATTGTCGCCGGCCCGGCGTTTAAAAGAGACCGGCGGTTATTGGAGACCGGCTTTTATTCCCTTCTCGGAATTGTCGCGGAAGTGAGAGGGAAAGAGGACCCAGGCGCAGTTTTTAGACTGAGGTAAAAAGATAGTGTGTTTACTTGCAACAGTTCCAACAGTTCACAAATAATGCAGTTCCCAATTGTGCTCCTCGAGTGTCTCCTTGTCTGTGGTAGCCCAGTGCACGAGTGGTGCTATCTGAAACTTCTCTCCGCCCGACTCTCCAGGAGAGGAAGTAAAAGACCAGAAAATCACAGTTAGCAGCTTCACTAGCCGACAGTTCCAGTTCAGTGTAATAATCCCACTTCGACGGTCGCCACGCATCCAGCTTAAATGCCGCTGGTTGTAGATAACGGCTTATTGGAAACAGCTGGCCGAGTGATGAGATGAGGGAGGACCATGCAGAGGTTTTTTTTTTTTTTTGAGTGACGTTCCACTCACACTCCACACCAGTTGGTGGCGATAATGCACCATTCAGTTGTTTGCCACCCGCAAATAAAATTTAAAAAGGAGAAGAAGAAAACAGCGCGGCGGGACTTCCAGGTCAAAGGTTGCCAGGCTACTATTGGAGAACGGCGTCTATTTGTCGTGACATGTTTTCAAACCGGCGTTTATTAGAAACCGGCGTTTAAAAGAGACAGGCTACTAATGGAAGATATACGGTACCAGCAATTTCATAATTACGACTCACATTAAATTATACAACTATGGTGTTGTGCTTCATTGCCATTTGGAACAACACTAATCAGAAATCAAGTCAAATCAAGCCATATATGCGTTGCTACAAAAGCCCTTGTCTTTGAAATTCTAACTGCCAGTGGTCTTTGACAGTTTTTATTTTTAACTAAAAATGTTCCAGCAAGTGTCCAAATGCCTTCTCTTACTCTTAGAAAGTAGTAAAATGTTTGATGTCACTTAAAAGTTGTAAAGAACTCTTCATCAGAATGATGCATCAATCTTGCAGAGCCACTCAACAATAGCAGGACAGCTTGGAACATCAGGGATAAATGAGAAGCTGACAGACATAAAGTGTTACTCACTATATCTTATCCTAAAGAGTGTGTACGTTTTCTCCAAAATTGAAATGTCAATCATGTGATAGAAATTCAGAGACAGTCTTCCAAACTGATTGATCACACAGGTGTGACAGGTATGACACAACGGGGACAAATCCTTTACTGTCAAACTGCAGCGACTGTTTTGGACGTGTTCTGGATCTGAACCAAAGTCCTTAACAGCTACTAACAAGTGAAGTGTTTCAAGGACCGCCAGTGGCTGCAACTTTCTTGAATTCATCACTGTGATTAAGGCTGCCAAGTGTTGGAGACGCGG
The DNA here is from genome assembly GCA_015108175.1 of Pelvicachromis taeniatus. Lineage (NCBI taxonomy): Eukaryota > Metazoa > Chordata > Actinopteri > Cichliformes > Cichlidae > Pelvicachromis > Pelvicachromis taeniatus. Next base: position 9,136 of record VURO01041597.1, read on the forward strand.
GGAAACTAATCTTATTTTGTCTCGCAAACTTAATAGCACCTTGTTGGCAAACTAATCAGGCATCTGTTGAATTTCATTGATCTCTGAAAACAATTGACTACTTCTTGGCTGAGAGAGAATACAGAGCGCTCTGATACCTCCATCTTCTCCATCATGTCAGTCAAACTGTGGATTCTCATCTGCCTGGTAAAACTCAAATATATCAAGACATTTTTCCATGCAGAGCATGAGCGCACAGACAAATCAAAGGCAAAAGCAGAAACAAGAAGCAATGAGCTCACTGTAGTCATATTTTAAAGTGCAATGTGATAAAAACAAATGCGTTAATTATTAAATCACATAATCAGTTAAAGTATGCTATTTTATAATGCAAAGAAAAACAAGGACTAATAGCGCTGCGCTGCATTAAAGTATTAGTTCTTTTAATTAGTGCACTTAACGATTAAACTTTAACAACTAGAAGTCTTCATTACAAAAAAACGAATTCCTCTTCGTCACCATTCCATTATAAACAACTATTAAACTCTTCCTAATCAATTAAAAGTATCAGTAGCAGTATATCGTGAGTGTTCAACCTTTCATTGAATGGAGGTGAACTGCAATTGTCGTTTCTGCAATTTGCCTGGCACTATTTAACCGTGTGTGTGTGTGTTGTGTGAATGTTTTAACAGCACTCTGAATACAAACTGCTCATGCTTAGACGGCGCTCCTCTTATACAACAGCACTCCTTGTCTTGTTCTGGTCCCTTAAAGTGACCTTAAGAGTATGCGCTTCTTATTCTCGCCACTGAAAGGTTTTCATTATCTGAACTGTTACTTGAAACTGAAGGAGGGCACTTTCTTCTGATTGTTTCTCTATTTCTTTCAGTTTGTGGACCTTGATAGTCTCTGTATGTGTCCAAAAAAGGATTTTGCCTTTGCTTTCCAAATAGTAATTCTTGGATGCAATTTCCTCACCCACAGCAATGATAAATCGGGTGCACTACATATTTATTTTAAATGTCCATTTCCAGCTACCTTAAAATCCATTTCTTACGAGGGCAAACATGACATTTGTGGTTGTCCTGCCTTTTTTCAGTTTTTACTTTGTCTTAGCTCTAAGAAAGATGCAAATCAACCTTTCAGCGTTTAAAGATGTACCAAAAACTAGTCTCAATTTACGCTGCCTTCATTATCAAAAGACTGGTATTCAGCATATCTGTTACACAAAGGTGCAAAATCCAGTATCTGTAACCTTAACTGTCCATACCATGCTGCTGCTGATGGATAGACTGAACACCACAAAAGGAGATTTACTCGTGTTAGAGTTACTCTACAAACCAAATCTTGTTTTTTTTATTGATGTTATTTTGTTTTATTTTTTGTCTTTGAATACTTTATCTTTTCGACACATGAACATTTCCCACATCCTTTATCAAATGGCCCCATGATGTGTAACAAATCAAATGTGCTATATATATATATATAAAGGAATAATCTGGTAACATTTTTTGCAATGCTTGCCTGTAGGGCAAAACAAGGCTCTCCTCTGCTGCCTTTGTTATGCTTCCCAGGCTAGCCAGAAACCAGACGGCTGTGAAATCAGATGCCCTAATAATGACTCACTCACTTTGCTTATACCACTGCTAGGCTAGCAAAGCATAGTGTGTGTGCGCCACTTTATGAAAACTCACCTTTTAAATCCTGTCATGTAAAGAACAAATTGCACCAATCACAGCGTCTCTACAGATTCTCAGGTGTCCAATGATGGGTCATCTAAATTAGACCTGGAAAAAAGTTCTGATCAGATTTATGTCACACAAGGTTTTCAAAACATCAACCAAAATAACAACCTTGTTATTAAAGATGGATGGATAAAGATAGCTAATGTTAGCAAACTATCTAAGTAAGTAATATTAGCAAGCTTTTTCTTGGAATTTCTTGTCCTTCACATCCCAAGTGTAACCCGTCTGTGTGTTACACCTGTCGATGTGTTACACCTGTCGATGTGTTGTGTTCTGGCATTTAAATAAGAGGCAGGAGACAGCACTGGATCTCTGGGCTCTTTACTCTTTAAAAAAAAGGCATTTGGTGAAATTCAAAAGTATTTAACACACATGCTACACAAGCGCCAGAATAATTAATGCAACCGGGTTAAAATGAACGTTTCAATATTTGACTGCAAAGTAAAAGTTGTGCACTATTGCTGATGTCAACATGCTTCAAAAGGAAAAGCTCTGAAGGTGAATGTTCTCCTTTTTGTATTCCTCAAAGCTTTATGAAGAATACAAAATACGACATGGCTAAGCAACACTTAGCGAGTTGCTAGTTCAAAGACAAATTACAGGCAACCGTGGAAATCTGTTAGTGATAAAAGCAATCACATGAAGGTTTTTGGTGCAGAGGTGTATGTCTGTTTAAGACCAATTTCACCTAATGACAGCACACAACCTCCTGTAGTCAGTCACCAGTGTTCCCTACTGACTGATGGTTACCAGGGAGTCACTGACTGGTTTCTGGGCTTGCATGACTGGGGTGTTAGCAGTCAAAGTAACAGTGACTGCCAGTAAAAACCTGCGACTGATCGGGGAGGTCACCAAGCAGTTTCTGGGGATTTGTGACTAACACTTATGTGAAGCAACCTAATAGTGTTTTCCGTGCTAGCCACGTGACTTAAAACTGATTTAGCTCACTGACAGTGTGTCAGCACAGGAAATGACTTTTAGGCAAGGCTACAAACACTGCACTTGTTCAGTTACTTGTGTGTCCATGTGGGAAATGACAACAGACAGGCTTTTCCCCCACGTCACACACGGCCCTGCGTTTCAAATGAATAATTAGGATTGCTTCTTCCGTCATGTTAAAGACCCATCCATCCATCCATCCATCTTCTGCCGCTTATCCGGGGCCGGGTCGTGGGGGCAGCAGCCCAAGCAGAGAAGCCCAGACCTCCCTCTCCCCAGCCACTTCCTCCAGCTCATCCGGGGGAACACCAAGGCATTCCCAGGCCAGCCCAGAGATATAATCTCTCCAGCGTGTCCTGGGTCTGCCCCGGGGCCTCTTCCCGGTGGGACATGCCCAGAACACCTCACCCAGGAGGCGCCCAGGAGGCATCCTTATCAGATGCCCGAACCACCTCAACTGGCTCCTTTTGATGTGGAGGAGCAGCGCCTCCCGGATGGACGACCCTATCCCTAAGGGAGAGTCCGGCCACCCTTCGGAGGAAGCCCATTTCCGCCGCTTGTATCCATGATCTCGTTCTTTCGGTCACTACCCACAGCTCATGACCATAGGTGAGGGTA
>VURO01041626.1:0-19718 GCA_015108175.1 Pelvicachromis taeniatus
TTCAAGGACCCAGGTCGTATGTATATGCTTGTCTTTTCTCCTGTTTCTCCTCCTCCTCCTTTATGTGTGCACTGGGTTGCTCTGTTGTGGGTTGCGAGAGGGAGAGCGCAACCCAGAAGTACTCCTGCGCTGGAAGCCACACCTGCCGCTCGTCACCGGCTGCCAGCTGTTGCTGATACAGGCTCGTCAGCGGTGACCTATTTAGCAGTGTGGCTGAGCCCCAGTCAGCGCGGGATTCTTAACTCATGTCAAGGCTCGTGTAGGTCCTCTGTTGACTTAGGTGCATGTTTTTGCTCACTATTGTGGATTGCCTGTTTACCTGCGTGTGTCGTGTGTGTGTGCCAGGAATCGGGAGTGGAGCGTGTGGTGCACTGGAGTGGAGTCATGGTCGGAGAACAGGAGCCTTTTTGGAGTTGTCACGGATTCACTGTTGGACACTTGGGGATTCGGGGAAGGAGTCACCACAGTGCCGGGGAGAATCGTATTGTGTGTTATTTCATTCACTGTAAATAAATTCACTGCTCACTGTAAGAGTTCTGCATCTCGGGGTCCTAATTTCCGCCAACTCCACGGTCTGCCACCGCAGTCCGTGACAACCACTGAAGGAAAAATGGGCTGGGAGGTCAATTCCTTGATCATTAATATGCAAATTCTCACAACCATTGATCAAGGACCACTGATCAAAGGCCATTAATCAATGGCCATGAGTACCATTCATAGAGAGTTGGGGAATGGCTGAAATCACAGCACTGTAAGATGGTGAACAATGTAACCTTGGCGCCCCCCGATTCAGAGATGGTCTTTCCCTTTTCACGTAAATGGCGTCCTTGGTTCCTCGCTTAAGGAACTTGATCAAGGAACTGACCTCCCAGCTCATTGTTCCTTCAGTGGTGCTAGTTTCAGTCATTATGCAAATGTACTGGTTATAAGGTTGGGGAAACCTGCAGTCAGCTGAGACTGAAGAAGTCACTCGGATGAGTGATGAAATGTTTCTCCCACTGAAAACGCTACGTCCAGATGAACAGAATCAACTTTAGGGATTTACTTACCTGGATGATTGAGCATGCATCAAGAAGACTGTAAGTTAAAGTAACAGGTAAAATCAGATTATGAAAGAATGTTTAAAAACCTGCCCCATCAACAATGAGCTTGAGTAATCATCCTCTAAATGTTCATAGGATATTCTAAAATGCCTCTTGTATGGCTGCCAAAATGTTAAATGGAAATATCTGTGCACCAACAGAGATGTGTTTAAGGACATTTTGAGAATATCATTTTTTTTAGCAGAGTTAGGTTTTAGTCTTGCATACATACAAAAGAAAATCTAAAGAAACATATGGGCTTAACCTTATCATAACTAGGAGTCCAACACCCATTAATCATTGATGCCCTAACATTACTGGGAGAACAATCTGCTAAATTTAGTGCAAAATCCCATTTCTATGACACGAGGTTGAATCTGGAAAGGATTAAAACTGCTAATAATCCATAAATGAAGTCATATCAGTGGACTGGAGTGATATGCAGTTGTGTTACTGGACTTGTTACAGGCCAGAGTTTTTAGCACTGTTAGTGCGGTGTGCTTAATAATTACAAAAATAACAGTCATTAAGTCATTACCCCACCAGCCCTCTTATAAACCTTTCCAGCAGAAGTGGTGCTGCTAGCTGTTTCAGACCGTCTTCAAAGAGATTTGATTAAATGTTTCACAAAAGAATCATGGCATAAAAAGCCGTAAACAGTGTTTGAAGATAAGTTATTCTTTGAATGTTGTGTGCAATTCAAGGCTAGGCTTAATTAAAACTAGACTGTGTTCTAGGGGGGGGGGTGTCTATTTCCTATTACTGTTCCATGTACCTAGAAATTTGTTTATGTTAATATACAATTTTCTTTACCAGATTTGCTAATCTTCTCATGTATATGGAGCTAGACTTCTTTCAGGATGAAAAATGAAGCAAAGTCGTATATTTGGATTTCTACCCACGTGAAGCTGGCTTTAAAAACATGTCGATTCCCCTCACATCAAACCACTAACATTAGTTTACAACCTTGTTCAAAAATCAGCTGTGGTTTCTATAATTCATTTGTCACAGTATCAGTAAAAAACAAACAAACACAGTATCGATATATAAGAAAACTGCGTTAAGGAATTATTGTGGGTAGTTAAAATTACAACTCTGTTGTGGTGATCATTAAAATGTGTTCAGAATTTGGTGATGTACGACGATTCAGCTCATAAATCACGACACACTGCTCTCCAATCCATAAGTTACCTGTATAGGTTAAAAGCATCGGTATCCATATAGGTATTGGTAATAATGCTCTCAATTTACTACCTAAATTTGTAGAATCACTCTCAGCACTAATGGAATCTGCATGAAATCTTCTATATGTGATGCCCTGCCCCCCCAAAAATAGAGAAATTAACTACAGGCAGGGCTCAGGGAACAGCTTACAGTTTGCTGTGAGAACTTTGTTTAGTAAGCTCTTCATTAGTATTCAATGAAGAGCTGTATTATGTGTGATTACAAGCCAGTGGGATTCATCCACTCTATGTTTAGCTCTAGTTCACTTAATTTTGCAGGTTAACATGAGGTTAATTGCACTGAAAGCCTGGTCCCAGAATGTATAGCATATAGTGGCCAGAGTCGTGTGACTTGTTTATTGCTTACCTACGCATGCACCAATGCCATTATGCATTTAAAGAACAAATAATGAGAGGAGTAAATCATTACAAAAAAGAAACATATTAATTGATGCCATTTAGTTGCGAAAGTCACTAATAAATTAAAGGTAGTTACATAAAGTTTCGAAACAGGTTACCTAGCAACAGATGTTGTGATTAAACACTAAAGTATGAAATGATTCGGGAATCTAAAGCTGGTACAGATTTGTTGAAGTAAAGAAACACACATTAAAAATCTTACCTCAGGAAGGGCTCTAAATAGAAGATCCAGTTATTACGTACTAAATTTAACTTTAATCTAACTTTAAATCTACTGCTTCCCATTAGTAACAGATACTTAGAGTAACATAAATGACTGTTAAGTGTCTGAGTTTTGTTTTTTCAAGACTTATTTTCTTAAGGCAAATTTTCACAAGCTATTAAGTTAAAAGCCAGTGTATTCAAATCATTGAGAATGGTGCTGTAAGCCCAAGGGAAGCAATTATCAGTGTATTGGAAAGGATAAAACATGGTGTTATGTTTGTGGGAAGTACTGTAAGCTGTGATACCAACACTGAATAAGCTGTTTGATCAGAGTCTGAACAGACCGATGAACACTGTGTGTATGTACTATTTGTGTGAGCATGAATATGTGTTTTACTGGAGATACTTCACATTTTGTCACTGCAAAATTTTTACGGTACTTACTAGTTTAATAGGTTTATCGTGTGAAGTGAGAGTGTCATTATTTCTGGGCATTTTTACAAACCCACCCACACTGCGGGCTTTAAAGCCAGTCACAGGGATCAGACACCCCTGTTGCATTCTCAACTTGAAAATAATATAAAATGCTTTTCAACTCCAGCAGATGTGAGACTCAGTGGGAGGCCATTTAAAATATGCACTTTTAACTTGATTATAGCTGTCAAAGAAATTTTGACACTGTGTATTTTATTTGAAAGCATCTTTGTGATCAAATTTGTTCTATACTTCATAGTGATTCATGTTTCATTGTTTCACTTTTCTTTCACTTCTTTCACAAACCAGCTTTTGCTCATTGCATTTTCCCCCATGTTTTATATTTTTTTCCTGCACCATGCATTACACCCTTTTTCAAGATGTCACATTATATGAATATATTTAATTTATCTTATCCTCCCCTCTGTCCATTTTTTCTATTTCCTTCCACATCTCCTTCCATATTTTATTTCCTTGCCACCCTCCCTTCTCTCTGACTTTTGACTGAGTAATAAATCATTCAGTCCACTTGAAGGAGCTTGGAGCACTCTCACATGGTCTCTGTGACCTAGAAATACTAGCAGCTTTCTTCACATGGTTAGCTCTCTGACAGAGATCTTCACATCATCCTTGGCCCAGTGAGGTCAACACCTTTCTTCTTGCCACACTGTAGACAAATTTTATGCACTGCAGGAATGCCATAATACCGTGAGGGATTCGTGTGTTCTTGATCGGGTGGATTTGATTAGGGAGAGTGTTCTACATAAAGAATATCAATGTACTTCATGACGAAAAAATTATAACTTTGACTAAAGTCCTTAGAAATAGTATCATGTGGTAATTACACAGAACAATGATACAGACAATTCACAAGTTAAAGTAGGTCTACTTGAAGTGAACCATTAAGTCAATTTGGTAAAACAAAAAATCTATAGAGTGTAAAGGTAAGCCTTTTTTAAATTTCACAGTATTCAAACCGTACTCTCATGGGTGAAAGGCCTCTGCTTCACCTACTGACCCACCCTATCCACTTCCAATTTGCAAATCCAGTTATTGACCAAAATCTCCTTTAGAAAATCTGAAGCGCGAGAACAGCTGACAAAGATGGTATAGTCCACTTACCTCTGTCAACTATATGCTGAACAGTTGTAAGACTATTTATAGATTTAGGCTCTAAAGGAGACGCACGTTCCCATTATATTCATATTTGGTGCTAAACCAAAATCATCATTTAACGTGTTTTACCATGTTGATGATATGATGTAACGAGAATATGAACAAAAATAAAATGTGGCTGAAGCAACGCTCTCACAATTGATGGTGTCTTCATACAACGTTGTTCACAGTGCTCACAGAAGCTCACGATGTTTATGAAGACAAAAACAAAACCAGAAAACAGAATAAAACTGTTCACCAGGTGAAAAAAACATCCTGAAACAAGCAGTGAAAGAAAAACTAACACTCCTGCAGAGTTTCTTTCTGAACCTGGAAGTAACCTCTGATGTAATTCGTCATCATCACCAATGAATGTCAATCATATCTGGTACAACCTGTAACAAATGTTGCTATGAATAAGGATCAGTGTATATCCTTTGAGCCAATTCTATAATAAACTGTATAGTTTGTCATGTTTGGTTCCAACAAACAAATTGCAAATTATTTTAGATCATTATATAGTCTTATTTATTTTACTGTTAACATTAAAAATTAAGCTATTCTGTACTGCTTTGCAAAAACTCAAAGAACACAGAGACTGAAAATTATGAATAATAAAAAGGTGATCTTTTGAAAAAATACTTTTCATTTTGCACATGTGACATAGGGCATTGTTTTGCTTTTAATTTAATTTTGTTGAGTTTTTGTTTCCTAGTTTTGATTTTACAAATTATTAGCAATGATTAAGGCTGCATTTTTTTTTATAAACAATGTTTTCACAGCTTAACTCTCTAATCTCTACTCATCAATATCAACAGTGCACAACTGAGAATACCATTATGTACTACAGTACATAATTACACTGTCCAAAAAAAATTATAATGAAAGGAATACTTTTTAATCAGAGTATAGCATCAAGTCATTAAACCTCTAGGATGTTAATGTGGTCAGTTAAGTAGCAGAGGGGGTCATTAATAATGTTCAGCTGCTTTCGTGTTAATGAAAATAACACAAAATTAACAGGTGCACTAGAGGGGCAACAATGACACAACCCCCAAAACAAGAATTGTTTTATAGATGGAGGCCACTGACATTTTTTCCCTTCTAATCTTTTGTGGTGGTTTTTTCCTGCTGGACACGGCCGCAGAAGGTCCATAACCCATCAGCAGGACTAGCATCTGCTCCTTTGTGCAAGGAGGAAGAAGATGAGCACTGCCAGAACATTACAGAATGACCTCCACAAACTACTGAGTACCATATTCAGTTGCTCCAATGGAATTTCAGCAAAAGTGACTAACCTGCTGGATCTTTTTGTCACTTTGAATGCCTTTGAATTCAGCCCACTGTAGGCTGATAATTTTCATTTCCATAAAAAAATAAAATGTGTTTGTTCTTAACACATCCAGTGTTAGTTCTCCAGTCTGAGCCATCTTTGGTCAAGATACAGAACTCCAAATTTCCAACGCATTCATTGCTACATGTGTGATTGTTAGAAAAAATGCTATGTGAATGAATAAATATGGCCCTGAAAGCTACACAAGTGTCAGTCCATTTACCATTTGATTATCCCAATTTTTTATCTAAATTCATGTGACCTGTGGTTTGTTGCTATAGCATCATCATCACAATTAAAAGCAGAAAGACAAAGCAGAATCCCTTCAAATGAAATAACTTCAAATGGTATAAAAAAATAGCAACAAAGAAACTGGTCATTACATGTTCATACATTAACACATAACAACGAGGTGATGCCACATAATTCACATGATGGCCTTAATTAACTGAGAAAAGACTTTCATGAATCATCCTAAAGGTCACAGTGGTGATGAATAGGGGATTTTTGCTTTTTAACATGAATTCGCTCTAAAACATAAACGGAAATGTTTGATATATAATTTTAGTTATTTAATGTGAGAGGAGTTTGTCTTTTTTGTTTCACTCTTTTCATATTAAATAGATAAGGATTGACAATAACGAGCAAAAACATGACACCGCATATTTACGGCAACTACATCTCCATCATTAGAGATGTAGTTACTGACAGTTGTCTGTTCAATCAAATCCAATCAAACCCACGACAGCATTTGAACAGCACCATTAAAAGAATAGTTGGCTGAAAACTGTTCACAGAACTTTGACATACATACTTTGTATACAGTTTTCTAGAAAAACAGAAGAGAACAGTGAATACTGGCAACATAACACAGACGAATTTAGAACTAACTATTGAACCTGAGTTTTAATCTTAAATTATACATCAAGGCTAGGACGTAGCACTGGATTAGGGGTGGCATTTGTATCTCTATACTTATACTGTAATACAACCTCAGTCAGCAAAGTTTGTCTGGACTGGACTAAATTTATTCTGTTTATTTTATAATTGTATCTAGCATATAATGTGGCAAGTTCGCGGTGTAAAAAAATACATTGATGGACTTTACTTTGTGGAATTCACATGGGAAATTGTGGAAGGTTAAAAATAAAGGAAGAGAAAATGTTTCAATATACGACTGGGAAGTTTGGAAGGCCAGGCTGTGCCACATGGGAGCTGGTTGCAATAAGTCTGTAGTTCATCTGAACACAAGCAGGTGAATTGGGTATTCAGCAGGAGCACTATGAGTCAGGCTAACTGAGGAGAAGGTGACTGACTGGGGCACAAAGTTGCACAGGTAGGTATCCTGGAATTATATTAAGTAGGATGGCCATGAAACAGCTTGCCAGGACTGTTGTTTATCAGAAATGCTCTTGCCTTATTCATTTTTTAATCTATTTGTTTCTGACAAGCAGAAAACAGCCAGATACACTGCTGGCTGAAAGGGAAAAATCCATGATACAACTGACAATGAAAGTATTTATCTTGTGATAGTATAGACCAGGGGTCTCAAATTAATTTTAACTCATGGGCCATGTGCAACCCAATTTAATCTCATGTGGAAAGGAGCAAAAAAAGAAAAAAAAAGAAAAATGACCACATAGTAACTGGTGTAAAAAAGACAACCCTATGAATTATTCCCTTTCTTTTAGTATAAAGACTTAAATGCCTACATTCTTTAAGTAAACATATACAAAGCAGAAAAACAGCCTTTTTCCTCATATAAACACATGCAGTTTTATTAATAAGTGGATCTGTATCCACTCCAGGCCCCTGGGCCAAATCAGGACATGCCAAAAAGACTGTCTAAGGAGCTTAGGAAAGAAAAGCGTCTGGACTTCTTTAAGTTGCTTGAAGACATTTCACCTCTCATCCGAGAAGCTTCTTCAGTTCTAAGGTCAAATGGTGGAGAGTCCCACATTTAAGCCCTTTGGGAGTGTCTCCCCAAGAGGGACATGGACCCCCCTATTGATCCTCTACCTAATCACACGAGCCAAGGTGCGAAAATAGTGTAGGTGTAGGTCACAATCAGCCAAGGTATCGGGTGAACCCTTTGTGAAACCTAGCCTCACCTATCATGTGAATTCCTGACGTCAGAAGGTCCAGGATGTGCGTGGGCCTTAAGGCTTCTGGGAAGGGATCTCAAAACTGGATTATAGATGGCAGACAGTTCGTGTCGTAAAACCACTGCCTCTGTTCAAAGTGGGTCGTTCACAGTGGACATAGATGGCTTCTTTCACTCCTCTTTCAAACCAGCTGTCTTCTCTGTCCAAAATGTGAACATTGGCGTCCTCAAAAGAGTGACCTTTGTCTTTTAAATGCAGACGGACAGCTGTCTTGTTCCGTCGAAGTGGCTCTTCTATGTTGCGCCATGCGTTTATGAAGTGGCTGTTTGGTCTCTCCAATGTAGAGGTCTGAGGATTCCTTGCTACACTGTACAGCATACACTATGTTATTAAGTTTGTGTTTAGGAGTTTTGTCTTTGGGATGCACCAGTTTGTGTCTGAGAGTGTGGCTGGGTCTTAAATCTGGGACTCTCCACCATTTGACCTGAGAACTGAAGAAGCTTCTCAGATGAGAGGTGAAACGTCTTCAAACAACTTAAAGAAGTCCAGACACTTTTCTTTCCTAAGCTCTGTAGACAGTCTCTTTAGCATGTCCTGGTTTGGCCCAGGGGCCTGGAGTGGATAAAGATCATTTTACAAAAGAGCCAGATGAGGAAGTGGCCGGGGAAAGGAAGGTCAGGTTTCCTATACTTAGACTGCTTGCCCTGCTACCTAATTTTGGATGAGCGATAAAAGATGGATGGATGAACTAAACTTCATGTGTCCAGTCAGCCACACTAAACCCTCAGGTTAGACAGTTCTGACCAACACAGAAATTGTTCTGTGGTTTTGGCCTATTATTATTATTTTTTTTTTTTAATATATGTTTTGTGAAAGAGACTTTTTAAAGCACAAAGTGCCAAGCACCCTACTACTATTCACCAGAGACCATTAATGCTCCTTTCACGTCATATTTTTCAGACAGCAATTGCAACCATCCAAGTGAAAAACCTTTCACATCAGCCTTCCATTAGTAATCTGTCATTTAAGATGTTGGAAATTTCTGTGATATTGTCTTACATATGGAAATAAAAATCTCCAAGTGTCAACTCACTGCTGGCAGCATGGCTGGAAAATGGACAGGCTGACTCATATAAACTCATTGCTTTCAAACACAAAGCAGCAATTGTAAAATTCCTGTGAACCTAAAAATGGCCTGATTTGTTTTCACTCTACATTTTAGGAAATGGGCACATGTCTGGTAAAGACATGAACAAAACAGGATTTTTATAATTTCACCAGCGTAATTTAGCAATTATTTTTTCCCTAGTGAAACCTGAAATTGCACTTCAGTTGTTCCAAAAGTTTGCTGCTCTTGATTTTTTGTTAGTAGGTTTGTGGCAAAATTCAGAAATCTTTATGTGATATTGTTGTGGTTTCATGGATTGTATAATCTAGGGTTCCTATCTAGGGTTATTATCTTTACTTTTTTTCCCCCTTCCTTCCTTTTCAAAATATTCAGCATTTATCTTTAAATCTTCACTTCTTGTTTTATTGACTGTTTTCCTTTTTCATCTAAGTCATGTAAACCACAAATCGCATGCCAAATTTGGAAGTACCACAGATTTATATATTAAAGAAAATGTAAGTTAGGTAAGTAAAGACTGAATAAAATGACTCTTTTTCACTGTTCCATTTTGACACACATTACTCAGGAGATTGCATTAAAATTTGCTTTGCTCCTTACTGTCATGTTTCATTGGGCTCCTTATTTTCTTTACTACTCTTTACTTTTTTGTGTACATTAAGAATATTAAGGTTTTTTTTAATCATTTATGCAGATTAAGAAAAAAAAACGAAAAAAAAAAACAATCATTTCTGAAGAAATTGCAGTGGGATTGTTGCTGCTACTTGGCTTGTTCTGTTGCATTGTCTATTGAGGGTTGAGGTTAAACATTGACATTTTTTAAAACCTAGTGGCTTTCTATTCAGAAACTCAGGATTCCTGTTAGACACCCCCAGGATCACTGTACTGCTGTCTGTCAGACTGCTCAACAACCGGGACATTATGTCACACAAATACAATGCTAAATGAAATGTCTTTATTTTTCAAAATATAATATGTTTGTTACATGCAGGTTTATACTGTAGAACTAAGATGGGGCTGTTATTTTGAAAACCTAAGATGTCTCTGCTTTGCTTTGAAAATTTCACAGCAGTTAAGCATCTTAATATCAGTGACTGGAGACTTTTATTACAAACTATCCTGGAGCTCTTACTTTGAAAGTCAAATATAGCTGTCATCAACCAAATATTGCTAAGCACTTAAATCTTTTATTCTGAAAATTCCATCAATTTTAAAGCTGAAAACAAAAACCCAATGGCTTTATTTTAAAAACTTTACACACATCTTGTCATTCCTGAAAAACGTATCTTTATGTGTTTACAATACTGTATGTCCCACAGTCACTCAGAGATACTGACTGACAGATGGATACATAGCTTTAAATGGCTTGAAATGCATAAGTCTGAATTTTCAGGCAGGGCCCCATGATAAGTATCAATCTATTACAGAGAAGTGAAATTGAATCATGATATTCAAATGAACTGGTTCATCAGTTGTCAGTGCTGTGTCAATAAAGTACAATGAGATTTTTTATCTAACTCTAACCTTTTAACCCTGACCCTAACCAAGCAACACAAATAGTCACAGGGAGTGTGCTGGCAGTGCCTTGTTGAATAAAGGTTATTATTGACTATATAAACACAGTGAGCAGGGGACAAAACAACATGCTTTGAATGACACATTGTGTCACAGGTGCAACAAATATAGTGAGAGCAGTAGAACTGGCAAGAGGCACTGAAAGATGGCAAAGGAGGAGATCAGCAGGGAGAACAACAGGTATGTGTGTGCGTGCGTGCGTGCGTGCGTGCGTGTGTGTACACATGCAAATGTTAATTATACTATTATCCGCATTTAAAAAACAGGAAAAATATAAGGTACTTTAGCGGTTTTAGTAAAGTTATGTTGTGAAGCTTGCTTTTCATTTTTTTCACTAAGGCACAGTACTCTCCATTTCAAACTACCTGGTGAACATGTCTGATTACTGAAGAAAAAGCATGATCATTAGCTTAGTGGTGATGGTTCTCCAAAGATTTGTGCTCAGGGGAGTGGCACGTGGTGATCCAGGCAACTTGTCATTATGCTGATGGCTACTGGGTTTTTATCAGTCAACATCATACTGTCGAGAAACATATTCTGAGTCAGGTAATATCTTACATACATACCTTCACTGGGGTTATCTTCCTTTCTTCTTTTTTTCCACAGACCACCAATCGCAGAGTTTACATATGCAGCTAAATCATTGCCATATGAGCTTGAACCAACAACCTTTCAGTCCTTTGAGGTCAGCAGAGAAAAAGGGGCTTTTTTTTCTTGCTCATGTCAGTTATTTGATTTCATTTATGCGATCATTCAACAGTTGCAGTTTACTGTTGGAGAATTTGGTATAAACAACATGAAAAAACAGGTCAATCCAGCCTTGTTTCAGTATCTAACATCTAAACCTGCTGGTTATGGCATAATGATGTACAGGTATTTTCTTGACACACTTTAGACCCTTAGTATGAGTTGTAGTATCCTGTAAGTTCCACTGTCTATTTCAGTGCTGGCAGTGACCATGTCCGTCCCTTTGTGACCACAGTGAACTCATCATCTGATAGCTGGTTGCAGCAGTATAACGTGCCATGCCACAAAGTTTAAATCATCTCAAACTTGTTTCTTCTGGTATATGGTTAGGATTAGCAATGTCAGCGTCTGTTTCACAAGATATAGGTCATGCCTTTGATATTAAATAAACTGTGTTGAAAAATGAAGCTACAGGGGTACCTATTCTGTTGCAATGTGAGACCTCTGGGTTCTTACCTATAAATTCAGCCTATAAATTTAACACTGTTGGAACTAATATTCAAACTCTTTGAAATGTCTTAAGCTATTCATAAACCTTAATTAAAGAATTTTGTGTTGTCTTCTTCACCTGCTTCTTAGATATCTTTGATTGATTTTTCCGATCTCATAGAATACATGTGTGCAGTCTCTCTTAAATGTTTGGATTTATTTAATAAATCAATAACTGTGTTTTTGGCATTTAATATGTATAAAAGAAAGTTAAAGATGTGCACTACGAGAAGCAGACATGGGTACTATGAGTGACAGGTAGTTGGGTAAAAACCACAAGACCCACTTTGTGACCACTTACTCAGATTTCCTTTGAGACAAAGTTGTTCCCTTTATCATAAGGTTTCTGCCCATGTATATTCTTTAGCAACCTTTAACAAGCACAATTTCCCATAAATGTTTAGCAGGTGGGCGGAACATAATTACCAAAGAAAGAAGAAAAATTCATGAGGGACTCAAAAGGGTATCCACCAACTCAGTCATGTCTGCAATTACAACATTACAGAGTATCAGCGGTGGTACAGTCACTTTACCACTGTACTGATCTGTCATAGTGTAGATAAAGCTGAATGTGAAATCAAAGGTGTTGTTTTACTGGTCACTCTAATTTCCTACTATTACATTTGGTCACAAGCTCTAGGTTGTGACCAAAAGAATACAAATGTATATACAACTGGCAGAAATTAGTTCCGCTGAAGTGCGCTAGGGCTCAGCTAAAGACTTTAGGCAGGGTGAGGAGAATAGTCTGACACTAGAGCACCTAGTCTTCCACATCAAAAGGAGCTGGTTGAGGTCTTTTAGGCATGTCCCACTAGCAGAGGTCCCAGGGTGGACAACTAGTCTCTGGTAACAGAGGCTTGTGGAACATAAATACTACAACATTCAGGCATCCTACAACCCAACTCAGACTGAATGGCGCACCAAAGCAAACCACTCTGGAAACAGTGTCAGCACTTATTTTTACATCAGGCAGCTTGTACATTTTGCATTTGATGGTCCTATGGATTTATGTCAGCACAGCACAGCCTCATATACGTTTTGGTCACTTTTTTATCATCCTTTTGGCATATTAACTGCCTTTCAGTTTGAATGGCCATTTTGATTATGGTACAAGGGATTTATTCTGCCTCATTTATTATCTTTATACATTTTCAAGGAACTCAGCACTGGGTAGTACGGGCTGGTAGCCAATATTGGGCAGTATATTTAATTTCACATTGTAGGTGGAAATAACTGGGCTTTTTTTTTTAAACACATACACAAATTTTAAGCATATAAAGTATTATAAGCTCAAAAGATAGCCACCCAATTTTAAGTTGAAAGTTTGGTAAACTATAATCATGGGTAAATTTTAATTATAACTTCTATCAGAAACTAGTGTAATGAATTATACATTATGAATCCAGTACTCATGCTGAGACCGCAATCACCTCTACTTTTGGCTCAATGTTTATTCAATTTTAATAACTTCTGAACAGTTTTTTCCCATGGACTTATATGGAAATTAGAAAAATAAAAAAAATAAAAATTCAAGCCATTTCTGAGATGCTATCAATTAATCAATCAGTGACCTTTTATAATGAAAACAGGGAAGATGTCAAGCATGGTGAAATACAAAAAGAACTTTGCTCTCTTTAAATCACTCAACTTCCACACCAGCAGTGGAAGCCTTTTTTATCCCTCAGATATTTACTCAGTTTATATTAGATCCTCAGAGCACCTGCTACTCCGTTACTCATCTCATTATTTCTGTGGTGTGCATATATAGGAAAAATGAATTTACCATTGTACTGTGAAAGACAGGACCACACACACACACACACACACACACACACAAGTCAACATATGAATTTCTTTTGCATACTACAGTCATACATTTTGGAAATAATGAAGTATAGATATATATAGGAAAATATACATAAAAAATTAAATATGTATACATAATAAATGTATGTCGTTAATGAGGTATGACTACGGTTCATGCAATGTTTCAGCTCTTGAGGTTGAATTAGGGAGTGTTATGAGATACCTTGAAAAAACAGTAGTGAATGCTGTATTAGTAAAACTTTAATACCTTGGGGAAAATGCTAACGAGTGAGCTTGGTGAACACATTGTTATGACAGGTGTGTCCTTTATGTGGTTTTACACATTTCCTTCCTTCATTGCACAGATTCGTTTGTTAGCCCACGTCTCTCATCAGACTTGTCTTGAAAACTGCAGCAGTGATGTGTGTAAAGGTGTGCTGTGACAGATTTGCTGGTGACTACATTGAACTAAACAAGTAAGCCTACATCAATAAAGCAGAGCTGATAGAGTGACCTATATTGGGAGTGAATAGGAGAAGCTGTGATTCAAATAGGCTAGGTCATTATTCAAAACTGATATCAGTAGTTCTGGAAACATGTCATGGTCCGAGGTCTTCAACCCTGCATTTTTTGTTTGGACATTTACGTTATCCTTAATGTGTGGTTCTGCGCAGTTTGCTCATGGTTCATATAATTTTGAGGGTTGTGTAGTATTTCACTTTTCATGCCTTCCTGCTTTTTTGCTGTTTTAAATAGTTTAAATAGTTCAGCTCTTTACCCTGGTGTTTCTCATCTCCCCGATTACCTTGTGTGTATATATTACTTTGTTGTACTGTACTGTGTTATTGTTTGATCAGTGTGAGTTTCCTAGGCCCTATACTATGAAGCTCATTTATCTAGATTCACTTAACCTAACATTGTTGATCAGGAAAACCAGCCACACAAAGCTGGTTAACAACTCATTAAGTTAATCCAGGGTTTCCCCTGCACATTCACACAAAAGGGGTGTTGGCAGCAATCTAAGGGGCTTTTTACAGATCATATCATACAATTACAGTGTAGGTGTCCTGCTTTAGGACATATTATAGATATACAGAACAATATAGTACATGTGAAACTGTTTTCTGCCAATAGAAAAATAAAACAATAATAAAAAAAAATCAAAGAATCTCAAAATACCTTAAATCTATATAAATGATTTATTACTGATGCAAATTTAGGGAAAGACAGACATTAAACCCTTTTAAAAAAGTTTAGACCCTTCTATTTTTCTCAAACAGAGGTCAAAGGGATCTTCCTGCAATAGTGATTCTATTTTCTGGAAAATGGATTGGTTAGTTTGTGGTGATTTGATATTTGTTGATCGCAAATCTGGATCTTTATTTGCTCTAGGGTGCATTAGATTCGCAATTTAAGCGACTGTGGCAATTTACCCGGGTAAGACACCTTAGTAGTAGAAAAAAAACAGGGTTAACCCTGAAGTTATCTGGATAAGCCAAAATCCATCCTCATAGTGTATGCAAGATTCAGTTTATTTGAATCTTGCAACCATTTCCTTCCCTATCAATACAGGTACTTTTCTGTGTTACATCTGCTAGCTTCAGCATCTGGGTTCTGTTGTTTTGAAAAACATAGCAAAACAAAATCACACACGATTCTGCAGGTGAATGTCATCAAACAATTTGTATCCCAAACACTGGTTTTTTTTTGGTTTGTTTGTTTTGTTTTTTCTGATAAAGTCAAAGAAAGCTTCAAAACCAGACATCAGCTTTCTGTAAACAGTAGTGGAGCAACGCCAACAATCTTCCTTCTTATGATCCTGTCTTGTACATGAACACTTTAACCAAAGTGTATACTATTGCTTTTTTTTTTTTACACCAGCATTTCTTTTCTATATACACTGTATCTACACTCTACGACACCTAAATCACATTATGTAGCATTTTAGCTGCAAGAGTATTTGGTCATGGTCCCCTCCCAACCCTTCACCTGTTTTTGTTTCTGTTGTGACAACAGTTTCAGATCATAGCACACAGTGAAAAGCTGATTTGCTCCCACCTGTGACGCTAAGACGATGTTGAGTTTCGCCAATAGGTGGCAGTGGCGGCCATTAAAAGTAATTCCTTACAAAAGTAACGCAGGCCAGTCATGGTAATAGAAGCCAACAGTAAAACAGAACTGCTATTTTGCTGTTTTCAGAATAATACACCTTAGTGTGCACCTGGACGAACACTGTCTTCCTTCAATGTATAACATAAGCATAGCAACACTCTAAACATGTTGCTTCAACAGCTTATCAAAGTTTTAGACCAAAATTCACTGATGTTGCAAAATACAATCATGGAACTAAAGGTAAGTATCAAATAAACAATATACATACAGACAATGACTCAAAAGACGAAGGATTGAGGGCAGATGCATGTGGATTGTTGGCAGCCATCGAGACCAACTTCCCTAAAACTTCCTACTTCCTTCCACTTCCTGCTATGTCACTATGAGTCAAAACTATTCAAAAAATCACCTATTTTGTGAATAGGTGATTTTGGGGGTACTAAAAGCATAGTTGTCAACACTATCAGCATATACACACTTCCCTAGCATCTTATTAGGAACCCTTAAGCACTTGCTTATTCATACAGTCCTTCAGTGCATAAAATCCTGCAGATAGGTCAGGAGCTCGGGTTAATGTCCACATCAGAGGGAGGAAAATGTGGTCTTCTGATCAAAGTCACTATAACATCCTTTTTTGTGCTAGAAAGTATAAACTGGATAAATTTCCAGTGATTTTAGCCAAAAAGAATCTCTGGAATCTACTTTCAAACATTCAGTTCCACGAAAAGTTATGCCTCAATAAAGAGAGAGGCCAAGAATTAAAGATCAGAATGGTTGGAACCCGATACTTAAAAGAAAGTTTATAATAACTCAGTTAAAACTGCTTTCTAACTGTGCTGATTGGAAGGGCATCTCAGAATCTCATGAGGAAAACATAAGCAGCTGTATAAAATGTAGAATATTTAACAAGAGGCTTTTGTGAAGCTTCATAACTATTGTTTACAACTGACTATTTTCTGATTTGTCCAAAAAAAAAAAACATAGAGCTGTGACCTTGAAAATAAAGCACACAGGGATGAACACAGTACTCTGACAATATAATCCCAAAGAAACATCGCAGGAGAAATAAACAGAACAAGAACGACAGACAAACTTTGTTTGTTTAGAGAAGAGACTTTCTGCCACACAATGAAACTTTAAGCATAGTCGTGATCAGGCAGAAAACCATGTGAAATAAACTAACTGTAGGGAAATAGACCACATTAGAGTTAAATAAAATGTGATCTATTATAATGTGACTGTGTGAGATGTCTATCTCTATGACTAGGCAGCAATTGGACCATCAATACATGTACCATCAGCTCGTGTTTAGTAATGGACTACATTACCCAGTAGTCCTTGTCCATTCATGGGATTGTTCCTGATCTGACTAGACAATAAAATTTAAAATCCTTTGTTATAACTGGTGTGCGTCACATAAGTGTTATTTTGTCTGGATCAAGATGCTTCTGCTTTGACACTTCCTATCTTTTGTGCATCTGCTAGTTAGCATTAACCACAGTAGCCCAATTATTTGATCATTTCCAGCCTTGTTACAGCTTTAGTTGTTTTCTTTACCATTTAATATGACTTTGAACAGTGTACAGTTGGTGTGTTATGTATTGAAATTGTGAAAGTTGTGAGAGTTTAAGTCCACATTGGAAAAAGGACCATGGACACCTTGGCAGTATTGGATGACAGTTTGGGGAGAACCATAATGTTAATTAGGTTCTGACTCTACGAATCATGAGAAAGGATGTCCTACAGCTAAATGGAGGAAGCATATCAATGAAAGTGTCCATCAAAGGTAAGCCAAAGGTGGGGCATCAAATACTAAATGCATTCACAGCAGAACAAATAGCACTAGCTGAATAATCCTGCTCAGTGGAAACATACAAACATAAACATAAAGAAGCACAGCCACCTACACAAACTTCCCCTCAAAGGTTTCAACCAGGTGAAACTGATGATCCTGACCTCCTGACTCATCAGGTGGTTGGTGCTTTACAGACCAGGTAACTTTATCGCTGGTTGACGATGGAAGCAAAGCCAGATCATGTCTGCCCACTTTAAGAGCAAATACTTTCAGTAAAACATAATGAATTCTCATATGTGCTGCTTATTTTTTATCCAAAGCCAGACTAAGTGCTAATAATCACATTCACTTTTAAAAGAAATGTGTCCTATAAACATATTTTAATGGGGGGAGGGTAGCATGGAATGCAAACCCCACCTTTATCTGGTAATTTATATAATCAAGATATCTTACAAAAAATGCTCAGAATAATTAAGCTTCCCTTTTAGTTTCTGTGGGAAACTACCCATGAAATAGACAAGTGATCTCAAGAGACTCTGTCCTCACTGTAGAGGAGATTAACACATTATCTGGATAGAGATGTACATGACTGGGGGCAAACTGCAGTGAGGGCTTGATGGGAACTGCAAACTGTGAAATGATTTTAGAGTAATCTCATCAATGTTTATGGTGTTGAAGATGTGAGCAGTGACATTCAGTATTGTACAGGGTGTATTAGAGGGCAGACAGAAGTGACACAGGTTCCAGTAAGCTGCGTTCGACTCTAACTCATGTCTTACCATCATCAGTAATAATGGATCTGTCTCACTTACAGAGAATTGGAATCTAATTCATGTATCATGACTTAATTTGGGAACAATACTTCTAATATTTCCTATTGTGATTATATACATATGTTTAAGTGTGTTTATATGTACAACACTTAATACAATTGTTTTAGTCTAAACAATTAGATTTGCCTTGGAAAACTTCTATGCATCTTTGAATATCCTCAAGAGTATAACGTATTGCAATACCAGGCTGAAAATTGCATTGTTCTTCCTGAATGTCAGGTACAACAATAGACATACTCTTCTTCCCATGCATTTCATCCACAACATATTCAATTCAATTCATTTCCATTTTATGTAATATATATAAAACACAAAATCACCTCAGAGTGCTTTATATGGTAAATTAAAGATCCTACAATAATAAAGAGAAAAAGATATAGGTATATAGTGTGGGCAAAAAACTGTTTCCCCTTCGTGAGCTGCCGAATGATTTGATTTCAGAATCACTCCAAGGCTGAGCAAAACTCCATAGCTTCACCAAAATCCCTGCAAACCCAAGATTTTGCTTCAGCCAGTGTTAAAACCTGAATAGGACTCCTTAGCTTGATAGCTCCATTCAGCTCTGATATGCTCCATTTAATCCAGAGGTTCCAGCATTAGTGGCAAATTAGAGGTAGGCACCTCATCAATAGAGGTGGAACATGGTCCATTTGGACTCAAAGTCCCCAGCCTCTGTTGGAATACTGTCAAAGTCTCCTGGGTTCAAATTGGGGTGGTCATCCCTCCCAATCACATCCCTCCAAGTTTCACTGTCATCACCCATGTGAGTGTGAAGCACTAACAATAGCCAAAACCCATTCCCCAACCTGGGCACAGGAAAACAACCCTGTCATCAACAAGGGAAAACTCAAATGTAGAGAGGAATAGGGTGGTTGGTTCTTACATCTGGCTCAAGGGTCGGGGCTCGGTATCCCTATTCTGGGCAACATTTCTTCCTGTTCCTGTATTCCTGTTGAAACTGTCATTGCAGAGGTCTTTTGAATCATTCTTGGGCCCTTAGCAGTTTGCCTTATTTGACCCTGCAAAGGGGAAATTTCCCTGTAAAATAGCTTCTGAGTTTGCTTGAGCCCCGCAAATCCCTCTTGCTTAATAACGTGGTGAGAAATGGAAGGGGCAATAAATAGAAGCATTTTCAAAGTAATACAAAAAAAATGTAACAATTGTAGTTAAAATATAACACTTTATAAAATGGATGTACTATTAGACATTAGTGCAGTATAAGTAAGTCCTCACAATATA
>VURO01041635.1:0-15032 GCA_015108175.1 Pelvicachromis taeniatus
CCCTCATCTGGGGCTCTCCTCAGCTCCTTCCAGGAAGGTGGCGCAGTTGCCCCTTGGGTGGTCCTCCTAGGGCTCTCGTGCTCTGGGGACCTCTGGTTGTCTGGGGCCTGGATCTGCTCCGTGCCTGCTACATGCCTTGGTGGATGGAACTATGGCTCCCCACACCCTCTGACAAATCATTACATGGAGAAGCCTTTTGAATACAAGCACGCACATCCACACAGGTGTACACACAGGTGTTCAGAGACACAATTTAAACCTTCCCTGGCTGCTGTTTTGGAACACGTTATGTGCTGTCAGTTCTGCATACTGCACACAACCAATATTCAGTATTTACTGTTAAACTTTGTTATTGCTGTGGCCCCCAGATTGTTTTGCTCTGCATTACTCTTGCTTGCTCTCTTTTGCCTTTTTTGTTGTTGTTGTTTCTCTTTGCTTGTTCCAACAGGTGATCCAGTGGATGTTTTTTGTTGTTCTTTCTTTCATTCTCTCACTATCCCTCTTCCCCTCTGTTTTCCTCTCCCTCCCTCCCCTTCTTTCTCTCTCTTCTTTTCCTGTCCCCCAATCATGTCATGTCTGTAACAAATGAAAATTAAATAAATAAATAATAATAACAAAGGTCAATCAAATGGATCACTACGGCAAAGCCATGATGGTCCATTTGGTAAAGTAAATCCGTTGGGCATCCTTCTTGAACTTGAGACAGTAATTCTGATAGGTAAAGATCTAAACGGGACAAAAAATTTTTTAAAAAAAGGAAATCATTCCTGCCATCTGCACTTTCACTTTATAACATGTCACCATTTGCAATACCTCTCTCTGTGCTCTATACAGAGAGAAACTGGTCACTTATTATTTATTATTATTACTATTATTATTTGTAGTTGTAGTAGTAGTATTTAGTATTATTTTTGTTTGTTATATGTGTATATTTTATCATCTTCTGCTGTGATGCAAGAATTTCCCTTAGAGGATCAATAAAGTATCTTCTATTCTATTCTATTTGTAATTTTCTATATTTAAAAATTGTTGAAACCCCTCCAAAATAATCAATAGAACGTGAAGAAAGAACATCTCTAACTTTATGTCCAAAAATGTTTATGTTGCATGATGCTGGGCCGAGAAATTTGCTTGTATAATAACAATTTGTACCACAAGATGGCGCAGCGAGTCAATTCAACAACATATTCTTATTTACAGTGGTAAAAGACAAAGTCTTGAGGAAATGGTGATAGTACCATGGCCCTAAAAGGTCAAACGCAACACAAGTTAAGAAGACTCTAGCAAGTACAAAAAAAATCCCCAAAAAGCACACAGAATGAAACCTCACAAAAAATCTAAACACAAAACAACATAAGTGTCTTTGAGGCGACTGTAACATGACAGAACAAGTGACAAGCTAACCATAAACAGCTGATAGCAAACACGGAGCTACAGTAATATGCGATTAAGACACACATTATCTTTATCTTCTTCGCCCTCACAGCACTGAAGAATCCATCAGTCTCAGTGCAATTCTTCTTTTGTTCCATCACTTTAATGTCTCCTCAAAAAATGCTTCAGTTGTGTTTTGTGAGATTTTATTTTTGATTTTTTTTCTACTTCCTTTGTGATTTGTATGCCTTTGCAGCATGTTTTTTATGTGCTTTTCTTAAGTAGTATGGTAGGAATAGAAACACACATTAAATGTCAAAAGGAAAGACGCGAACATTGTATTTGTGTGCGTTTTTCAATCAGTAGATCAATACATCCACTGATTAAATGCTGCCCCCTGGTGGTTAAAGTCTTGCACAGGCTAATTACAAAAAGTACCTTTAAACTCTCACTGTCTCACTTACTAGCCTAAAATGTTTGCTATGCTTGTTCTCTACACTATGGTCAAATATTCTTTCATATGCTTGTTCGCTGCCCCCCTCCCCGCCTTGTGCCACCCCACTGAAGAAATCTTGGAAACGCCTCAGCAGCTGCAGTGTAAGGATACCCGCAGCCCCGCCCCTCTGCGCTGTCTATTTATAAAAGTGCAACGGCAGATGTTTGACAGTTGCACATGCTGCGGTACCAGCACGACCGAGGCTACAGCTCCACGTCAATGGATGAAACTTCACCGTAACACCAAATCTCTGTCATAGCCTGTCTGAATATATTGACCTCCCCCTGTCAGCGTACGTGAAATACCGCCATACGTAAAAATCCGCAGTTCCTTTTTGACACATTATTTAAAAAGAAAAATGACAGAAGGGAACAATATGCCAGAAAACGACGCAGCCGGTTCAAACGAGACACCCGCCGGCAGCGAAGCCGCACAGGAGCAGCGTCCAGTGGAGGAGCAGGATGAAGACAAGGAGAAGAAGGAGAATAAGGAGAACGGGGACAGCAACGTGGATATCCCAGAGAAAAGTGAGGGTCCGGGAGCGAAGGAGGAGGTTGAGTTTGTGCACCCCGAGGGCGGCTGGGGGTGGGTGGTCATGCTGGCTTCCATGTGGTGCAACGGGTCGGTGTTTGGGATCCAGAACGCCTTCGGTGTAATGTACATCTACCTCCTGCAGGAATTTGGTAACGTGGAAGATAAAGACCTCCAATTCAGGACATGTGAGTACAGGCTAACCCGGCTGTGCGAGTAAAAGTGCCACATTAGTGGCATAAATATATATTTTTATGTCATGAGTTCTTTTAGCAGAAAGGCGTGATGTACTCAAACCCCGCCGAGCACGAATTCCTGCGGCGGCTGAGTTGCGTTGTAACTGTCTCAAAGTAAATGATGTCTTGCTCATGGGACAGTTTAGCAATGGCAGGGAATTGAACCGACAACCTTCAGACCACCGACCGACTTCTCTTCGAGAAATAACAATTTCTTCGTAAAGAAATAATAATTGTAGAGCATCATATGTTTAACATTTAGCCCACAATAAAAACGTTAGCTAAGTTCAGCTAGCAAGTAACCCGTCGTTTCCTGGTGAGAGAAGGAAACGCATGGAGACAAAAGAAAGAGAGTGTGGTTAAATAGCGCGGTTGTGGGGATAATGTTGAGAGGCTGGTGCTAAAGTTGTAAGCTGGTACCAAATGTGGTGGTAATAAAAAAACCAAACAAACCAAGATGAAGTGGCTGGACTGGTTTGTATTTGAACCCGAGGAGTCCTGGCTGAAAGCCCTCAGCATGCTCTCAGTCTGAAAGTACGGCCACAGAGAGCCGCTTTAAAGCGTGAATGAAATCAAGCTTGCTCCCACAGGGCGACAGGCTATAGTTAATTATTCAAAAAGTCACTGAAGGGGAAACAACAATCAAAGTAGTAGTTTCTTATACCATAGCGTGTACCAACACTTATTTTTGTCTTACACTTACGAATTCTCTTCTTGTGGTTCAGTCTAGTCAGCAGTCAGCTTTATGTAAGACCCTTTTTCTGCATTAACCTAAAAGGAAAGTTTAAAGAACATTGAATATTACACGTAGCGCTGTGCCACACAGTCATGACAAAATCACATAGAGAAAATTCCGTGTGTGTGTGTGAGAGAGAGAGAGACAGACAGTCAGACAGAGGGACGGCTGACCCTGTGAATAATGGCCCTGTACTGCTCTGCTGTGATTGTAACCACCTGTTGTGTTGGTACCACTGTTTGTCACACCAGCATGTAAAACTAGTACTGCTTGGGGGGCCCCTGGTTGTTGTTGGTAGTAGCTGTTCACCGACTCGACTGCTTCTTTTGCTGATCTTTGGGATTACTACATTGTCCTACTGTAAAGAGCAAAATTGCAGCGTATGTTTTGAACCGTCATCTTGTGTTGGTTTGTACTATGGCTGTAACCCAGTGCTTTCTTGGTGTGTTTTTTTTTTTCTTCTTTTTTTTAATGATTTGAAACATTTAATTAAAGATTACATATGCATGAGTCATAACACCATTACAGTTTCTGCCAGAAAAATGGTAAACTGCTGGGGCTTCCTTTAGTCCCGTGCAACGTTCTGGGCCCCAGCCCATCATGGGGATGCTGTTTTGACTCATATCACCCACCTAAAGGTGGTTGCATATCAAGCATGGCAACAGCACTCCCCAGTGGGACAACTGGTAATGAGCACAAAGATTTGCCCTCAAACTCCACAGATCCCATTGCAATTAAGCATCTTTGGGATGTGCTCCAACAAATGGTTGATCCACAGAAGCCCACAATTTTTCTCCCAGTCTGTGTTGATGCCTGATGCCACCATTGGGCACCCTCAGAGGTCCTGTGTTTATCCCTTGATGGGTCAGAGAGGTAAATTGTGTGGTAATTGGTAGCAGTCACATCATAATACTTATAATTGAGACTTTATTGGTGTTTTCACACCTATAGTTTATTTACTCAGATCCATGTTACATGCTGATACTTTTGTAAACTAGTTGCTTTTTCCACAGAGAAAATTCCAAGCAGACCAAAGTGCATCACTACAACCCGCTTGGTACCGTTCAGTCGACTTATTGGCCAAATGTGTTTAGGGTGGGAACAACAAAAGTTAAATACAGGAAGAAGGCGCTGTGGACAAATGGGGAAAAAAACATGGAGAATTTCCTCCTAACATTCATTTTTATTTGTAAATATCCTGGTAAAATGGTATGTTGCAGGCTGTTACTACACATTGTGTACTTTCTTTTAAATTATCTTATAACCATACTTGGCTATGTGAAAGTGCTAAGCTCAAACATGCACTGTACATCGGATAATTAGACAACATCGAGGTTTAGATGGTATTCTTGTCATAAATCGCTCTGGAGTTTGTTTGGAAACGGGCTGAGACCACCCCTAGTGGTTGTTTTGGTCTGCACCCGAGTGCACAGTCATCTTCACATCTGTGGAAGCGAACTGTGGCCAGGAGGAAAACGAACCAGGGTTTGATTTAAACAGCACGTCCTTACATAGGCCAGAGGGAGAGGTCACCATCAATGATGTCAACTGACAGCATAATGACTCAGCATAACAGTATGATGCTTTGCTCAGTTTAACAACATTGTCTTTCACACATTACTCACATTACTCACTCACGTTTGTTTTCTGTATATTTGGTATATTTTGGTCTTTTACTATGCACTGAATTTATTAACTAAATCTCTAATGAATTCTGAAAAATAATAACACTAACAGGTACAGTGACAGTCATTGAAACACTTCTTTATCCACTATGAAATGGCTAATAATTTATGTTGCTATCCATTTGAGATGATGGTGGCTGCCTGCCAGGAGTCGGGAGTTTTAGTGAACTTTTTCCTGCTTATGTTCACTTCATGAGATGGACAGCATCCATTCTTTCCATGTTTCCCCAGAAAGAACACAAAGTACTCCTTCGAACTCGACGTTCACTCTTCAGCTTGGCTTCCTGTCGTGAGAACAGAACTAATGAGAATTAATGAGGCAGTTGAGTGGTTTTGAAGGTAGACATTGTCATAGAGGAAGTGCCAGAATGCTAAGCGAACGCATCTATAACAGTCAGGATACAAGTCTTAATAAACATCACAAATCCTTGAATGAGATCCTCTTCTTTCCCACATGGATATTTTTATCTGACTGAGCTTTAGAGGAAACGATGGCATTTAATTGACAAGGAGAAAATGGAAAATACTAAAATATACTAAAATGAATTTCGTTGGATAGTTTGTGTTACTGTAATGGCTAGTCAGTGTAGCGTGACTTGATCGTTTGAGTCTACTTTCTGAGTCATTTTGGGGGAAGAACTGTAGCTGGACAGTGAATTTATCATGTCACTTAATTGTATCTATAGCTCCATTTTTTTTCTTTTTCAGCCATTCTGTTGTAGATTTGCTGCCATGTTTGGGTGCAAATCTATCGTTCTGTTGCATGATCCAATTTTGGCCAGGCTTTAGATAATGGAAAACCTCACATTTTACTAGAATACTTTCGCATAGAGAAGTTCACAGCCAACTCAATGACTGCAAGGTGCCCAGGTCCTCCTGTGGCTGCCAAACAACCCCAAAAGCATCACCCCTGCAGCATTATGCTTGACAGCTGGCATTAGTTGTTTTTACAGATATGCTGTTAGTTTTCGATAAACATGGCACTGTACATTAGGGCCAAACATCTCTTGCCTGTCTAAAGGTCATTATTCCAGATTTGAGCTTGACCGTTATTAGCTGTTTGCCGAATGGTGTTTATAATGTCTGATAAATGAAAATTGAAAAACTAAAGATGAGATGGAAGAAACACTCATCAGCCATTGTACGAGTGTTGGTTGTTGGCAACATAACGGCCCGTCTTCACTGGTTGTGTAGAGATTTTACTGCAGTCGTACGGAAATCCAGATACACTTGTCAGCTCCCTGGTCAGGATTTCCCATGGATATTTGTATTCGTTGTTTATACGGACACTGCTAACAGAGCGTTTTGAAAGACGATCAGCTTTCTCTATCATCTCTTAAGATGTGACTGTACTCAGTTCATCTTTAGACAACTGTTTTACTTCCTAGCACAGCAAAGGTGGTTGTCCGCTTGAATCTATTTTCTGTTTATCACTTTCTGTAATCACACATATATGTATTTTTTAGCAAGCCTTTGAAGCATTGCATAGCACGCATTAAGAGTGTAAGTCATATAGAGCTTAATTTTAGCACAAGTGACACAAGATATTGATACGCAGTCTTGTCTTGGAGGGAGATTTGTTTTCAAAAGTCTGTGTGCTTATCTGTTTTGCCATTTTTGCCTCTCCCTCTACACATGGAGTGGAGCAGATAAGACCATCAGTACCGTGGCCTGTGGTGCACGACATACATACAGATAAACACAGAATACGATGCAAGTGAAATGAATATATTAACTCATAAACACAGATACTCAAAGATATCGAGTCAGTATTAATCTAATGCCTATTATCCGATGTAGACTGGTGGGTTTAAAAAGCCAAATGGGTTCGATCTACATTTTTTTTATGACATTAACATTGTGTCTCATGTTTCAGTTTTATTGTGTTACTGGATACGTTATTTTCATTTTCCTGTGATTAGGCCACTTGTTTTATGGGACAGTTCAAAAGAAATATTTTAATTAACTTTTATTTCTATGATCACCAGGATATAAAAACTGCAGGTATTGATTCACCAGTAAAATCAAATTTAAAAAAATCCTGAAAATGTTTGACTGTGAACCAAAAGTAAAGTTTTTACCCTGGAAATTCTGTTTCCACTACTGTTGTGGAATTCTCTTTGAATGTCACGGCTCTCCTTTATCATATCTCTGATTTTTCCCACATGGGTACATTTTGACTGGGCACAATGACAGTGAAAAAGAAAGAAAACATAATAGGCAGAGATTGTTATCAGTAGCTGCTGATTTACTGTTTTAATCTTGCCTAGTAAAATTTACGGATAGGTAGTTTTGCATTCCTGTTCTTTACAGAGAATGTAGTACAAACAGTAAGTTTTTAATCCTCCAACTCATCCGTGGAGTTGAACTGTAGGCAGTTCCACATTGAAAACATCGGCACTGTGCTCTATGATTTGAATGCAAAGACATACCAATGTACATGTTGGAACATGTTTCTGTGTCTTACATTCAAGCTCAGATGCAGCTGAAACTGCACCGAAGATGAAAATGAATGTTCAGTTAAGGTCTGCAGGATAAATCAGTACATTTATGAATATAAGAGCTTACTTATCCCAGTATTGTTATTGGGAAAACTAAAATGTGTTACAGACGGTGACGTTTGTCATGGTGGATTTAAATATATTAGTCACAATATGTTAACTTGCAGCGGCATTTTAAATTCTCTCAGAATTGGCTTTCCAGCCCTGTTAAAATCAAATTAAAATAATTATTAGGGCCAATATTTGAATGTTTACTTTAGGGACCCCTGCCTGATTACTGTAAACTGGTTGCTTGTGCCGGAATAATTCAATTCAGTTCAATTTGATTTAGTTTTATAAATCACAACAGCTTATATTGTAAGGTCTTAAGTTTTCATTCTTCTAGGGTCTACAATAATAATAATAATAATAATAATAATCCTGCTTGGAATAACTGAAGATACTGCATGTTTTCCTATTTCCTTTCTGAGAAGAATGATCAAACGTTACTGCCTATGAGAAAGGCATTATTCTTCTCTGTGGTGTAGGGTGTGTATCATTTCGTGCTAACATGTTCATTTAAATTTGTAGCTGTAGTTCCAATGGCCTGATCTACTACCAATTTACCAGAAATGACCTGCTGGACATTCATGGATTTCTTGAATGGGATATATATTCCATAAAGACCAAGTTTCCCATAACAGAAGTCTTCAGCTAGTAGCTGTTTATTTATTTATTTTTGGTGCCAAAGATAATGTGCTGCGAAGCTCGGAAATTGTAAGTCACAATCAACCAATCACAGTGCACAGTGTTGGGGCGGGAAGGTCAAGGCCCTGTGCTGACCTCCAATGTCAGGTCAGTGACCTTCACATCTGTTACAGATTCTGGTTCCCTCCCTGTGAAAATGGCAGATGGGGTTATTCTTGAGCCTTGTGCCAAAAACCACTTGGCTGTCGTCTACCGACAGACCTGCAAAAGAACTTTGGACTAAACACAGAGCATCCGATACCTTGATTGTGTTGTTTTGATGACTCTGAAGTAATTGAAACCCATGTGTTTAATTGACATTAAAATGTCAATAACAAGACTTAATGTGAGCATATTTGGCTAAATATTGTTTTCACTGTGTATGAAAGGTAACAGTAAAGAGACTGATGGGGTTTTTTTGTCCGTGAACATGAAACTTAGTGTTTTTTAAGTGTGTTAGATGAGTTAACAATAACTATGACCTTATCAGGAGAGAAGGAATTAGTTTTCCATCAGTTCTGCTGAATTATTGTTTTTTGCCACGAGAGATCATAAACACACTGGCAGTCTAAAATTGTAACATAGTTATAGGACAGCAGAACCAACTGAAGCGGGATCAGAGAACGGAGGAAGGACTATATTAGGCCCTTTCACTGGTTGGCTGCTGTCTGCCTTGTACTGAGGGCAAAGTGTTCAGTTGATGTTGAGTTTATTCTGTCAGCAATCAGGCTTCACCCTTACTGCTTTAGCAGTAATTTGCTGTCACATGATGTTTTATGCAAGGGTTTGTTTTGTGAAGTGGACAAGTTTCAACTAGTGAAACTTGTCCACTTCACAAAGTTTCACTAGTTGAAACTTGTCCACTATATTATTTTTTAATATTCAAATATCAAAAGGATTATGAATAACGGGTTTCTGATGGAATAATTATTTTAGTGAAATATGCTGAGACAGTTGTCTGTTAAATATCTGCAGCTACTGGTTCCTTGCTACTTCTGCATGCCAAGAACCTGTCTATTAGAGGTGGGGGAAAAAAATCGATACTGCATAGTATCGCAATATTTTGTTTGGTAATAATGTATCGATACAGGGACAGCAGACATCGATATTTTATTATAAAAACTTCCAGTCCACCAGATGGTGCTGTTGAGTATTTTCTCTAGTGAGGTCAGCAGAGGTTAGGCTAGCATGTGGGAAAGTTGATCAAACAAAGATGGAGGCAGAGAAAGAAATAAGGAAAGCACCATCTGCGTTTAAATCAAACGTCTGGACATATTTTGGATTTTTTAACAAGGATGGGACAAATGAGATGGATATGACACACGGGATTTGCAAGGTGTGTCGTATGGAAATAAAGTACTCTGGGAATACTACGAACACGAGGGCCCATCTTACATACCACCATTCAAAAATAACATGAACCGAGGACGGCAAAGCTAGCTCTAAATCAGCTCAACCAACGCTGGACACTTTTAGCTTAACAAAGCTATCTTCCAATTCAGAGCGAGCTAAGAAAATAACACAATCTATCACGTACTTCATCTGCAAAGACCTACGTCCTTACAACATTGTGGAAAACGAGGACTTTTCTTACATGCTAAAGACGCTGGAACCCAGTATGTGATACCATCACAACGTTTTTTCACGGACCCAGCCTTACCCAATCTCTACATAGACGTGAAGCATAAGTTGAGGAAAGATTGAGCACCGCACTGCATTACCTTGCGACGCATAATATAAAATTATATTTTGTTTTAATTTACCAGTAATTCATTTTCAAATTCTTCAGTTGCTAAAGGAACTGCATAGTTTTTACAAACGGCATGGTTCAGAATATAGCTTAATTGTACAGTTGCCCTCAGATGGTTGTATTCAGTTAAGTTGGACTAGACTATAATACAAACGGTTCAGTTTGTCAGCAATAAAACTGACAGAAATAAGAGAGACTGAGTATGAGACATTGTTATTAGATAAAATGAATATTGATAAAGTTTACCTTTATGGACAGAATCTACAGTAAAAAAAAAAAAAGATAAATTACAAAATGTCGTATTGCAATACTCAGAATATCGCAAAATATAAAAATAATTGCAATAATATCGTTTCGTGAGTTAAGTATCGTGATAATATCATGGGGTGTCTGGTGATTCCCACCTCTACTGTCTATGTAAAGACAGTCCTTACAGGATATATGTCCCCAGACTGATTTCAGTTAAAAATAAAACTTAAAAATGCAGTCCTGACTGTCTTTGTGTTCACTTGAATGTAACATGCCCAACTAAGTGTACATCCGCACTTAAAAACCGTAACTGATTGCTCTTCTTGGGTAACTTGGATCAAAACAAAACAAAATGACTTGGATGGAATAGCTCCACAAAACCTTGACAAGTTTTAGTCATAGACAGGTTAATGTTTGACAGGTCGTTTGATTTCAGGCGTGTGTAAGCTTGGGTCTGAGTAGGTGAAGGTTGTCAAGAGATAAAGTCTCGAGAAGACAAACATGCTGGAGGCAGAGCCCACTTCAGTGGCACCAGGACAAATTGTTTGGCCCCCTGCACACGACGCGCAGGAGACCAGCCCCTCGTGCTGTGGTCTGAGGGGCTGGACATGAAGTAATGGCTGTGATGTCCATGCTATTGGGCAATGTCAGAATGATTGACAGCAGGCCATCACTGTGTCACTGCACCAAGATTAGGACTTGAAACAGTCACTCTTTATGGTCTTAACCACATCTAGTTGCAGGAAAATGTATTATTTTTACAGTGCAGAAGAGGAAATAAGAGGGAATAAATATCAGAAACAAAATCAAAATTCACCAAATTACAAGTGGTACCTTCCTGTTTTGAAGGAAAAACAGAGTTGGGATAATGGTATGTCCCTATGGTACTATCATATAATGATGAATATCCCCAAAAATCCCCACTGAAGCTCTCAGTTGCCCTCTAGCCTAAGCATGGCATGAGGTACTCTCTGATTTGTTTACCTGCATCCGTTCATTTCATCGACCGTGGATAAAATTAACTTTGCACAAAGACCGCTCGGAACTAATTAGGAGCATCGAGCATCACAGGCAGCACCATGCAAAAACCACACTGCCACTATAATAAGATTCACAGGTACGTGATTGGTCTGGTCTCCAAACAGCCATGGGAACCATATGAAACATCATGCCCATTATATCACAGTGCTCATATACTTCTCAGGGCAAGATTTTAAGTAGTTTTTCTGTTGCCTCTTTTATCATTACAGGTATTAGAGATCAATGTGAGTTTTATTATGTGCGTACATGTCATTTTTATTTAAATAAAAACATTTAGATCAAGTTTATGTATCATCAACAAATATTTTGGTTAAGTGTTAGCCTTTCTGTGAGACAAAGAGCTGGAGATAAGGAGACTTGGGGAGGAGTAGCCAAGCTGTTGTTTGCAACACTATACAGTGAGCTTAAAAAAGGGGGTGGACAAAAAGCTCCCCCAATCACCAGCTTGTTCTGGCACACCACCCCTTTTGCTTCCCTCTAACATGAAACACAACTCCCATTTAACATTTTTCATATGGACTTCTAGTATCTGCGGCAGAGGGAAGTCATTCCAAGTGTGCGTATGATGAGCTTTTTTATGCACAGCCATAAATCGCTCTGCGGCTGCTCCCCAACCTTTTCCTGTGTCATCACGCAGACGTTTTCACTTCCTTGCAGTGTGAGAGGCCAGAACACGCACAAATGATTTGAGTGGGTTGCAAACACACAAAAAACCCTCCAACCCCCCCCTTCCACAGCCCAATACAAATGGCTTCCAGCTGCTGTAAACTGGAACTGTTATATACTTGTTGCAGACCCAGATGTGTAGCTGCAGCACTAAGAGGCCCTGATTAGGGTTATGACTGGGGTCTTTGTGACTGAACAGCCCCAGTTGAAAAGTCATACTGTAACAGTATTACACAGTAAGACCCCTTACACAGTAAGTCAGCAGGAGTCCCCCCTCATCTCTACAGCTATCCAGTCCTATAATTTCTACTCTTTTTGCTGAAACTCAGTTTTTACATTTTACTGTCTTTTTTTGTTTGTTTGTGCATTTTTTTTATTAATTAAAAAAATTCGTAAGCACACATCTGTGGCCTTTAATGAAGCTCTTCTGCTTGTGGTTCAGTTTGGTAAGGTAAGTTTAGCAGCATCCACACAACCTAGGTATGTCAACCTATTGTTGTGAAAGACATCTAGACTTCATCAGATTTGACAGATGTAGCAGGGATTAGTATCATGGATACACTAGATGGTATCCTTCATTGTAATAATTCCACTTTAAAAAGAAAAAGTCTCATAATTAGTCTCACAGGGTAACTCCACAGAATTTATACATGTCAATTAGTTCCTTTTAAAAGGATTTCTGATGCTTCCTTTTAATTCAAATAAAATGTCTACTTCAGAGCAAATAATAAGAGAAGTGAGAAATGGTGTCCTGGCAACTGAACAAACACCTCACAGTTGAGATCAACACTAACCTCAGCACCTCTTTGGTTTTAAAAGTAGACCATATTTTAATTTGAGAGTAGTCTTGCATGATCTACAATCCTGAGTTCATCCACTGTCTCAAAGTTATTATGTTTCTTCCGTTGAAGCCAGCCTCCTGATTGGATGCCCCTGAACCATCTTAAGGATATCCCCTCTTGATGATGTCACGGAGATCCAAAAGTTAAAAAAAAAGAAGTATTCATAAACATTTAAGATGATTATTGAAAACCATTTAAATGGGCAGTAGAGTGGCGAGGTGGTTAGCCACATTGCTCCTGGGTTTGAATGCACCATCTTTGTGTGGAGTTTACACAGTCTCTCTGTGTATGCGTGGGTTATGTCCAGGTATTCCAGCTTTCTCCCACAGCCCAAAGACATGCATTAACTGTTAATTCTGAATGAATGTGAGTGTG
Source organism: Pelvicachromis taeniatus (assembly GCA_015108175.1). NCBI lineage: Eukaryota > Metazoa > Chordata > Actinopteri > Cichliformes > Cichlidae > Pelvicachromis > Pelvicachromis taeniatus. The sequence continues at coordinate 13,209 of VURO01041635.1, forward strand.
TGGCTGTCTGTCTCTCTGTGACAACAGATGCAAATGCAACTGCAGCTCCACTGTAATGATTTTAGATGCATCAAAAATAGCCTTTGGAGAACACTACGTCAAACCTGTTCAAGCTCATAGGTCACAGCTTACATACTCATTAACCCTGCTATTTGTTCTTCCCAGCTTTATTTGCATGTTGTTGTTTTTTCTTTTCTTTGTAAGGAGCTTGAAAAGAAAAACAGCTGGACTTCTTTATGTTTCAATAAACGTAAAGTCATCAGAGAAGAATGGTCCTTAGATTACTTTGACCTGCATGACTGAGAACCTACCTTTCTTTTCTTTTGTTTTAGATATAGAATAGTTTGAAATTAGCATTAGGAAGCAAATCTGGGAATGTAGTGCAGTTAAGCTGGGATGTACCTGGGTCGCGAAAACATATTCAGTGCTCTTAGTTCTTAACTTCCCTTTTCCTTCTCCCCCCCTGCTCTCAATGCTGTTGTCAGAGAAGAATGTGCTCTGCCTTGTGGGAGCCAAGTGTGCGTTCAGTGCAGTAGGGTCCACTTCCTGAGCCCTGGTCAGCGAGTCTAAATGTCTGATTGCGAGCTGGCTGTGAGCCTGCTGGGTATAGACGGCAGCAGGATTTAAGGCACTGCTCTGCTCGGTTTCTTCTGTCTGGGAGATCAAGGAGCCTGGATGAAACTACAGTACATGAAAGGCACACAGTTATTGACAGGTCCAACTGAATTGCCTTGGCAAATCATTTAGTCCTGGACAGACCAACCTGTGGTCTGTACATTGTCTCTCAGGAGAACTGAGGTACTCTAGTATAGTAATCTACTTTGTAGATAAGTATAGTAATTAATAGTTGCAAATGGTGGAAGCCAATTCACCTCACTTTTTTTAGAGAAAGAAGTGAAATGTTGAATATTTCTAACAGTGGATTATTTAGCATAACTGGTGATGGTTATTGCATTTGAACTCTTACAGAGTCTGAAAGTGGATTAATTAAAATATCCCCAGAAAAACAGTATCCATAGGGTGTTCGGGCCATCAGGGAGGGGCTCAGAGTAGAGCCGCTGCTCCTCCACATCAAAAGGAGCTTGGTGAGGTGGTTCAGGCATGTGACAAGGACGGCTCCTGAACACCTGGGTGAGGTGTTCTGGGCATGTTCCACCAGGAAGAGGCCCCCAGGGCAGACCCAGGACACGCTGGAGAAATCTCTCGGCTGGCCCGGAAAACGCCTTGGTGTTGCCCTGGACAAGCAGAAGGAAATGGATGGATGGAAACACCTTCCACTAATGGCTCTAACTACCCTGGTCACTGTATCAGATTATCATAAACTCTTGATTCCTGGTGGTTACTTTTTTAATATTTTCCATTAACAATGTTCTTTTTTTTTTTCTAGACTGGTAAAATGAAAGCTTTTAATGCTAACATTTCTGACAGTAGTTATATATTTACTCAATTAGCTTTTTTGTTTGAGATAAAATACAGTCACTATGTCTATAAGTAGTGCTATCTACCAAACCGTTAACTGGGATCTCCAAGGATCCACGCCCTGATCTTAGACATACTGTGCCTTTGTGCTAAAGGGGCAGATAACTACACTGAACCCGTTTGGTAAAATGCTCCCCCCTGGTGGTGATAGTTTTAGCAGACGGTAATTCCAAAAAGTGCTTTTTTTCTTTTCTTTTTTTTTCTAGCTGACGTATAACTTAACCATTATTCTGTAAAGCATTATTAGAGCTCTGACTGGAAATGGAAAAACTCTGTTAGATGAGGAAGCTGTTTGACCTCTTCCTCCTATTAAAATCTTTAGCTTAATCTAAGTATTTATTATAT